>JAWQFJ010005644.1:0-12275 GCA_034096865.1 Theodoxus fluviatilis | reverse complement strand
TGTATCGTACTGCTCTGTATCGTACTGCTCTGTATCGTACTGCTCTGTATCGTACTGCTCTGTATCGTACTGCTCTGTATCGTACTGCTCTGTATCGTACTGCTCTGTATCGTACTGCTCTGTATCGTACTGCTCTGTATCGTACTGCTCTGTATCGTACTGCTCTGTATCGTACTGCACTGTATCGTACTGCTCTGTATCGTACTGCACTGTATCGTACTGCACTGTATCGTACTGCTCTGTATCGTACTGCTCTGTATCGTACTGCTCTGTATCGTACTGCTCTGTATCGTACTGCTCTGTATCGTACTGCTCTGTATCGTACTGCTCTGTATCGTACTGCTCTGTATCGTACTGCTCTGTATCGTACTGCTCTGTATCGTACTGCTCTGTATCGTACTGCTCTGTATCGTACTGCTCTGTATCGTACTGCTCTGTATCGTACTGCTCTGTATCGTACTGCTTGTATCGTACTGCTCTGTATCGTACTGCTCTGTATCGTACTGCTCTGTATCGTACTGCTCTGTATCGTACTGCTTTGTATCGTACTGCTCTGTATCGTACTGCTCTGTATCGTACTGCTCTGTATCGTACTGCTCTGTATCGTACTGCTCTGTATCGTACTGCTCTGTATCGTACTGCACTGTATCGTACTGCTCTGTATCGTACTGCTCTGTATCGTACTGCTCTGTATCGTACTGCTCTGTATCGTACTGCACTGTATCGTACTGCACTGTATCGTACTGCTCTGTATCGTACTGCTCTGTATCGTACTGCTCTGTATCGTACTGCACTGTATCGTACTGCTCTGTATCGTACTGCTCTGTATCGTACTGCTCTGTATCGTACTGCTCTGTATCGTACTGCACTGTATCGTACTGCTCTGTATCGTACTGCTCTGTATCGTACTGCTCTGTATCGTACTGCTCTGTATCGTACTGCTCTGTATCGTACTGCTCTGTATCGTACTGCTCTGTATCGTACTGCTCTGTATCGTACTGCTCTGTATCGTACTGCACTGTATCGTACTGCTCTGTATCGTACTGCTCTGTATCGTACTGCTCTGTATCGTACTGCTCTGTATCGTACTGCTCTGTATCGTACTGCTCTGTATCGTACTGCTCTGTATCGTACTGCACTGTATCGTACTGCTCTGTATCGTACTGCTCTGTATCGTACTGCTCTGTATCGTACTGCTCTGTATCGTACTGCTCTGTATCGTACTGCACTGTATCGTACTGCTCTGTATCGTACTGCTCTGTATCGTACTGCTCTGTATCGTACTGCACTGTATCGTACTGCTCTGTATCGTACTGCTCTGTATCGTACTGCTCTGTATCGTACTGCTCTGTATCGTACTGCACTGTATCGTACTGCTCTGTATCGTACTGCTCTGTATCGTACTGCTCTGTATCGTACTGCACTGTATCGTACTGCTCTGTATCGTACTGCTCTGTATCGTACTGCTCTGTATCGTACTGCTCTGTATCGTACTGCTCTGTATCGTACTGCTCTGTATCGTACTGCTCTGTATCGTACTGCTCTGTATCGTACTGCTCTGTATCGTACTGCTCTGTATCGTACTGCTCTGTATCGTACTGCTCTGTATCGTACTGCTCTGTATCGTACTGCTCTGTATCGTACTGCTCTGTATCGTACTGCTCTGTATCGTACTGCTCTGTATCGTACTGCTCTGTATCGTACTGCTCTGTATCGTACTGCTCTGTATCGTACTGCTCTGTATCGTACTGCTCTGTATCGTACTGCTCTGTATCGTACTGCTCTGTATCGTACTGCTCTGTATCGTACTGCTCTGTATCGTACTGCTCTGTATCGTACTGCTCTGTATCGTACTGCTCTGTATCGTACTGCTCTGTATCGTACTGCACTGTATCGTACTGCTCTGTATCGTACTGCTCTGTATCGTACTGCACTGTATCGTACTGCTCTGTATCGTACTGCTCTGTATCGTACTGCTCTGTATCGTACTGCACTGTATCGTACTGCTCTGTATCGTACTGCTCTGTATCGTACTGCACTGTATCGTACTGCTCTGTATCGTACTGCTCTGTATCGTACTGCTCTGTATCGTACTGCTCTGTATCGTACTGCTCTGTATCGTACTGCTCTGTATCGTACTGCTCTGTATCGTACTGCACTGTATCGTACTGCTCTGTATCGTACTGCTCTGTATCGTACTGCTCTGTATCGTACTGCTCTGTATCGTACTGCTCTGTATCGTACTGCTCTGTATCGTACTGCTCTGTATCGTACTGCTCTGTATCGTACTGCTCTGTATCGTACTGCTCTGTATCGTACTGCACTGTATCGTACTGCTCTGTATCGTACTGCTCTGTATCGTACTGCTCTGTATCGTACTGCTCTGTATCGTACTGCTCTGTATCGTACTGCTCTGTATCGTACTGCTCTGTATCGTACTGCTCTGTATCGTACTGCTCTGTATCGTACTGCTCTGTATCGTACTGCTCTGTATCGTACTGCTCTGTATCGTACTGCTCTGTATCGTACTGCTCTGTATCGTACTGCTCTGTATCGTACTGCACTGTATCGTACTGCTCTGTATCGTACTGCTCTGTATCGTACTGCTCTGTATCGTACTGCTCTGTATCGTACTGCTCTGTATCGTACTGCTCTGTATCGTACTGCTCTGTATCGTACTGCTCTGTATCGTACTGCTCTGTATCGTACTGCTCTGTATCGTACTGCTCTGTATCGTACTGCTCTGTATCGTACTGCTCTGTATCGTACTGCTCTGTATCGTACTGCTTTGTATCGTACTGCTCTGTATCGTACTGCTTTGTATCGTACTGCACTGTATCGTACTGCTTTGTATCGTACTGCTCTGTATCGTACTGCTTTGTATCGTACTGCTTTGTATCGTACTGCTCTGTATCGTACTGCTTTGTATCGTACTGCTTTGCGTCGTACTGCACTGTATCGTACTGCTTTGTATCGTACTGCTTTGTATCGTACTGCACTGTATCGTACTGCACTGTATCGTACTGCTTGTATCGTACTGCTTTGTATCGTACTGCTCTGTATCGTACTGCTCTGTATCGTACTGCTCTGTATCGTACTGCTCTGTATCGTACTGCACTGTATCGTACTGCTCTGTATCGTACTGCTCTGTATCGTACTGCTCTGTATCGTACTGCTCTGTATCGTACTGCTTTGTATCGTACTGCTCTGTATCGTACTGCACTGTATCGTACTGCTTTGTATCGTACTGCTCTGTATCGTACTGCACTGTATCGTACTGCTTTGTATCGTACTGCTTTGTATCGTACTGCTTTGTATCGTACTGCACTGTATCGTACTGCTTTGTATCGTACTGCTTTGTATCGTACTGCACTGTATCGTACTGCTCTGTATCGTACTGCTCTGTATCGTACTGCTCTGTATCGTACTGCACTGTATCGTACTGCTTTGTATCGTACTGCTCTGTATCGTACTGCACTATATCGTACTGCTTTGTATCGTACTGCACTGTATCGTACTGCACTGTATCGTACTGCTCTGTATCGTACTGCTCTGTATCGTACTGCACTGTATCGTACTGCTCTGTATCGTACTGCACTGTATCGTACTGCACTGTATCGTACTGCTCTGTATCGTACTGCACTGTATCGTACTGCTCTGTATCGTACTGCACTGTATCGTACTGCACTGTATCGTACTGCTCTGTATCGTACTGCACTGTATCGTACTGCACTGTATCGTACTGCTCTGTATCGTACTGCACTGTATCGTACTGCACTGTATCGTACTGCTTTGTATCGTACTGCACTGTATCGTACTGCACTGTATCGTACTGCTTTGTATCGTACTGCACTGTATCGTACTGCACTGTATCGTACTGCACTGTATCGTACTGCTCTGTATCGTACTGCTCTGTATCGTACTGCACTGTATCGTACTGCTCTGTATCGTACTGCTCTGTATCGTACTGCACTGTATCGTACTGCTCTGTATCGTACTGCTTTGTATCGTACTGCTCTGTATCGTACTGCTCTGTATCGTACTGCACTGTATCGTACTGCACTGTATCGTACTGCTCTGTATCGTACTGCTCTGTATCGTACTGCACTGTATCGTACTGCACTGTATCGTACTGCTTTGTATCGTACTGCACTGTATCGTACTGCACTGTATCGTACTGCTCTGTATCGTACTGCACTGTATCGTACTGCACTGTATCGTACTGCTCTGTATCGTACTGCACTGTATCGTACTGCACTGTATCGTACTGCTCTGTATCGTACTGCACTGTATCGTACTGCACTGTATCGTACTGCTCTGTATCGTACTGCACTGTATCGTACTGCACTGTATCGTACTGCACTGTATCGTACTGCTCTGTATCGTACTGCTCTGTATCGTACTGCACTGTATCGTACTGCTCTGTATCGTACTGCTCTGTATCGTACTGCACTGTATCGTACTGCTCTGTATCGTACTGCTTTGTATCGTACTGCTCTGTATCGTACTGCTCTGTATCGTACTGCACTGTATCGTACTGCACTGTATCGTACTGCTTTGTATCGTACTGCACTGTATCGTACTGCACTGTATCGTACTGCTCTGTATCGTACTGCTCTGTATCGTACTGCACTGTATCGTACTGCACTGTATCGTACTGCACTGTATCGTACTGCACTGTATCGTACTGCACTGTATCGTACTGCGCTGTATCGTACTGCATCTTATCGTACTGCACTGTATCGTACTGCACTGTATCGTACTGCACTGTATCGTACTGCACTGTATCGTACTGCTCTGTATCGTACTGCACTATATCGTACTGCACTGTATCGTACTGCACTGTATCGTACTGCAATGTATCGTACTGCACTACATCGTACTGCACTGTATCGTACTGCTCTGTATCGTACAGCACTGCATCGTACTGCACTGTATCGTACTGCACTGTATCGTACTGCACTGTATCGTACTGCACTGTATCGTACTCCACTGCATCGTACTGCGCTGCAACGTACTGCGCTGCATCGTACTCCACTGTATCGTACTGCACTGTATCGTACTGCGCTGCATCGTACTGCACTGTATCGTACTGCACTGTATCGTACTGCACTGTATCGTACTGCGCTGTATCGTACTGCACTGTATCGTACTGCACTGCATCGTACTGCACTGTATCGTACTGCACTGTATCGTACTGCGCTGCATCGTACTGCACTGTATCGTACTGCACTGTATCGTACTGCTCTGTATCGTACTGCTCTGTATCGTACTGCACTGTATCGTACTGCTCTGTATCGTACTGCTCTGTATCGTACTGCACTGTATCGTACTGCTTTGTATCGTACTGCACTGTATCGTACTGCACTGTATCGTACTGCACTGTATCGTACTGCACTGTATCGTACTGCACTGTATCGTACTGCTTTGTATCGTACTGCTCTGTATCGTACTGCACTGTATCGTACTGCACTGTATCGTACTGCTTTGTATCGTACTGCACTGTATCGTAGTGCACTGTATCGTACTGCTTTGTATCGTACTGCACTGTATCGTACTGCACTGTATCGTACTGCTTTGTATCGTACTGCACTGTATCGTAGTGCACTGTATCGTACTGCTTTGTATCCTACTGCACAGTATCGTAGTGCACTGTATCGTACTGCTTTGTATCGTACTGCACTGTATCGTATTGCACTGTATCGTACTGCACTGCATCGTACTGGTCTGTATCGTACTGCTTTGTATCGTACTGCAATGTATCGTACTGCTCTGTATCGTACTGCTTTGTATCGTACTGCAATGTATCGTACTGGTCTGTATCGTACTGCTTTGTATCGTACTGGTCTGTATCGTACTGCTTTGTATCGTACTGCAATGTATCGTACTGCACTGTATCGTACTGCTTTGTATCGTACTCCACTGCATCGTACTGCACTGTATCGTACTGCGCTGCATCGTACTGCTCTGTATCGTACTGCACTGTATCGTACTGCACTGTATCGTACTGCACTGTATCGTACTCCACTGTATCGTACTGCTCTGCATCGTACTGCTCTGTATCGTACAGCACCTTATCGTACTGCACTGCATCGTACTGCGCTGTATCGTACAGCACCTTATCGTACTGCACTGTATCGTACTGCACTGTATCGTACTCCACTGTATCGTACTCCACTGCATCGTACTGCTCTGTATCGTACAGCACCTTATCGTACTGCACTGTATCGTACTGCACTGTATCGTACTGCACTGTATCGTACTCCACTGTATCGTACTCCACTGCATCGTACTGCTCTGTATCGTACAGCACCTTATCGTACTGCACTGCATCGTACTGCACTGTATCGTACTGCACTGTATCGTACTGCACTGTATCGTACTCCACTGCATCGTACTGCGCTGCAACGTACTGCACTGTATCGTACTGCACTGTATCGTACTGCACTGTATCGTACTGCGCTGTATCGTACTGCACTGTATCGTACTGCACTGCATCGTACTGCACTGCATCGTACTGCACTGTATCGTACTGCACTGTATCGTACTGCTCTGTATCGTACTGCTTTGTATCGTACTGCACTGTATCGTACTGCGCTGCATCGTACTGCACTGTATCGTACTGCACTGCATCGTACTGCACTGTATCGTACTGCACTGTATCGTACTGCGCTGCATCGTACTGCACTGTATCGTACTGCACTGTATCGTACTGCTCTGTATCGTACTGCTTTGTATCGTACTCCACTGCATCGTACTGCGCTGCATCGTACTGCTCTGTATCGTACTGCACTGTATCGTACTGCTTTGTATCGTACTGCACTGTATCGTACTGCACTGTATCGTACTGCACTGTATCGTACTGCTTTGTATCGTACTGCACTGTATCGTACTGCACTGTATCGTACTGCACTGTATCGTACTGCTCTGTATCGTACTGCACTGTATCGTACTGCACTGTATCGTACTGCACTGTATCGTACTGCACTGCATCGTACTGCACTGTATCGTACTGCACTGTATCGTACTGCTTTGTATCGTACTGCACTGTATCGTACTGCACTGTATCGTACTGCTTTGTATCGTACTGCACTGTATCGTACTGCACTGTATCGTACTGCACTGTATCGTACTGCTTTGTATCGTACTGCACTGTATCGTACTGCACTGCATCGTACTGGTCTGTATCGTACTGGGCCCGTATTCACAACGGCGATTTATCTTTTTAACACTCGATTTATCCCCTAGCCCCGCGTTATCTTGATCGGTTAGATACGGTACTACTAATGACCGCAATATACCGCAATATACCGCAATATACCGCAATATACCGCAATACCCCCAAATACACTCTCAGAAAAGAAAAAAACATCAACAGATCGATGCTAAAATTTGTAAAAACGTGCTTTTGACGCAGCATTTCAACCACAAGAGAGAGAGCGAGCGATCGTAGTTGACTTTGATACCATTAGAATGTGAATGACATGGGTAAGGCTATTGGCTGGCTGGAGTCACGTGACTCATTCTGGCTTCTGGATTGGCTCAAAGTGTAAACAATATGGCGCTCTTCTCAATTATCGGTTGCTGTTCAATTTCGTTCGGTGATTGATATTGCGCGATCATGCCGAGAAGAAAACAACGTTCGGAGAAGTTTAGACACAGTAGATCACGTAGACGCCTTGCAAAACAGGCTGTATGTATTCGACAGCATCGTAGGGCTGAAAACAGTGTTTCGACGGCAACACTGACTGAACCTTCATCTCTGCCTGCCACGACTAGTACAAGCACCGATGTCTCTGCGAAAAGATCCCAAGATTCTCCTCAACCGAGCATGTCAAGTGGATTTCGTGGAGTTAAACGAACTCTGATGAATCGGATGCTGATGTTCCGCTTGCCGCGGAGCGAGTACTGAAGTCAGTTGCTGCGACTACTAGTGAGGATGAACTGCCAACAACAATCGAACTAGTGGCAAATTCAAGGGATCCTATTGCATTCTGGAAGAAAATAAAAAGTATCAATAATCTAAAACACATTAGATCTGTTTTTTAATTATTTCCGTGAAGTATTTCAGTTCTCAAATACTAATCATCCTACTAAAATTGACGAATCTATGTTTAATGTATCACGGACAGAACTGAATAATCTTGATTCAGTTATCACCGAGGACGAAGTAGTGAAAGCTATTAAAAAGCTGAAGACTGGTAAATCGGGCGGCGCGGATGAGATACTGTCAGAGATGATCAAATGTTCGGCACATGTCATTTTACCAGTTCTGCATTCGGTATGGTACTGTGTTCGTTGCAACGGTCGGTGCACTGAGCCGTTTGAGAGTATCCGGGGACTTAAACAGGGCTGTAAATTGAGTCCGATACTTTTCTCTCTTTTAATCAATTACATTGCAAAAAAGGTAATCCAGAATGGTAAGCATGGGATTCAGCTTATCCCTGACCCGGTTTCAATATATCTGCTATTGTATGCTGACGATGTAGCGCTGATTTCAGACACTGTGGTTGGACTACAGAATCAGTTGGATACTTTGGGAAGGGAAGCGGACAATGTTGGTCTTGAGGTAAATGTGAATAAGTCAAAGGTAAGGGTTTTCCGTAACGGAGGTTTCCTATCTGAATATGAGAAATGGCATCTTGATAAAGACAGATTGGAGGTGGTAAATGAGTACAGATACCTCGGGGCTTTGTTTACGACAAGACTGTCATGCCACTTACTGCAGCGCGATCTGGCACAGAGAGCAAGGGTTGGTATGTTTCAAGTTATAAAATGCTGTGCAAGGCTTGGTTATGCTACGGCCAGTCTGTTTTTTAAGCTCTTTGATGCGCAAGTGTTACCCATTTTGCTATATTCCTCTGAGTTGTGGGGTATGTATAATTGCTCTGCAATCGAAATGATTCATCTTCAAGCGTTGAAAAACTTCATGCATGTACCTGTAATAACCCCCAATTTGATCATCTATGGCGAATCTGGAAGGTACCCATTGTACATTAATTCTACGATCCGATCTATTAGATACTGGCTGAGAATTCTGAGAATGGACTCGAGCCGATTACCACGAAAAGTGTACAATATGATGTTGTATTGCTCTGTAACAGAAAATTGGGCGTACAGTGTGAAGCATTTGTTGGAGAAGCATAATTTCAATCATGCGTGGGAAGTACAAGTCGTAGAGAATGAAAGGTCCTTTTTGAGATCATTAAAGGAAAGTCTCATTAAGGAGTACACTACTAATTGGCGAGAGGGGTTGAATCGCAGTGACAGGTATTCCTTCTACAGAATGTTCAAACAAGAATTGTGTCGAGAGACCTATCTGCAAACCATTGACAAAAAGATATTTCGAGATACATATATTCGCTTTCGATGCGGATTATCATATTTATTTACCCACCAGAATCGATTTAAAGATCAATCTTCAACAGTGTCTACTTGTCCAGCCTGTTATGAAGTTGAAGAAACAGAAGAACACTTCCTCCTAGAATGTCCAGTTTATGCTGATCTACGACAGATGTACATATATGATGTGATTGAACCCCACGAAACTGTCAATATTAAGAACCTGCTGTCTATACAAGATATAAAAATGATAAAATCAATAACACGGTACCTGCACCATGCAATTCAAAGGAGACACGAGGCTGTGAAAATTGCGTCAACCGAAGTTTTCTATTTGTAATGTTGTGATGGGCCGGTGGCCTGAGCAAATAAACTCGTTCGTTCATCCGTTCGTTCTCTTTCTCTCTCTCTTTCTCTCCTCTCTCTGTCTGTCTGTCTGTCTGTCTGTCTGTCTGTCTGTCTGTCTGTCTGTCTGTCTGTCTGTCTGTCTGTCTGTCTGTCTGTCTGTCTGTCTGTCTGTCTGTCTGTCTGTCTGTTTCTCTCTCTCACTCTCTCTCTCTTTCTCTCTCACCTTCCCATTCATTCATTAGGCACTCACGTACTCACTCGTCGTATGGGTTAGAGCTCCGGATAGTGTGATTCGCTTATAGGGATAATCTGCTTTGAGTCAACGTTGACCCGTGTGTCAGTCGGCATGAGGCACTAAAAGAGAATCAGTGAGTGAACTGAATATTTATTTTGCTTGTTTGGTGGGGATTTAGTGACTTGTGGTACACGCAACTTTCACTTGACTTTGAACTGAGCTGTGTTCACGGCGAGCACCCCCGTAATGGGGACGATACGTCCTCGTATCGGGCTCGCATTGGCCTGTTCTACTGTGCATCGCATCGGAAACGAAAATACAAAGCAGACCGTAGTCGCTTCACCGAAGGCAAGTTTGAACTTCATTTGGGTGCCATGATTGTTCTGATGTTCAACCTGTATGTGCAGCGCGTTACTCTCGGTGATTTTCTGTCATTGAACGCGCGTCGCTCTGGCCAAGGTAGGCTGCCGCGTGCCTCTGCAAAATTCTGTTTGATGGGAGTCGCTCTGTACGCGTCACTGCTCTTCGCCTGTATAGTGAAACCGTGCCATACCCCCTGTGTCAGTTATGACTTTTCCCAACATTTGCTCCGGAGCGGTGACATATCCGAAAATCCGGGACCAGAAACTACTCAGGAAACACAGACAGACAAGGAATTGTATAGCTGTGACGTTGCTGACAGGCTAGAATCTCTCAGTATGCAAATGGTGCACGGCAACGACAGACTGACCAACATGATTTGTGACCGATTTGACAGTCTGCAAAACGAAATTGCCCACACCAAGTCATTTATGAAGTGGCTGGGAGATCAGCAAGAACAACTGCAGGTCGCAATACAGGAAACAGATAGGAAAGCCCAGGATCAGTATCAGCACCTGATCGAGTGGAGCGAGACTCTGCAGACCGAACAGATGGAGATAAAGGAAAGGCTGGGTTCTGTGACTAGTGTTTGCATGGATGGTTTGAGTGAGGCGGAGACGCATCGAGAGAATCTTGAGCAGCAGATCATCAAGAACAATGTCAGACTATTTGGGGTTCCAGAACAAGAGAGGGAAACCTATTGGGACCGCCTCCGTACTGTAGTGAGCCTATTGCAAGACGCTGTTCCCGATGTAGACTGGCGTGAGCGAGACGTAGTGCGTGTGCAGAGATTGGGCGCACGCGACAGTCATCAGAGATACCTTCGACCAATCCTCTGTATCGTACTGCTCTGTATCGTACTGCACTGTATCGTACTGTACTGCATTGTACTGCACTGCATCGTACTGCACTGTATCTTACTGCACTGCATTGTTGTGCACTGTATCGAACTGTACTGCATCGTACTGCTCTGTATCGTACTGCTTTGTATCGTACTGCACTGCATCGTACTGCACTGCATCGTACTGCTCTGTATCGTACTGCACTGCATCGTACTGCTCTGTATCGTACTGCACTGCATCGTACTGCACTGCATCGTACTGCTCTGTATCGTATTGCTCTGTATCGCACTGCACAGCATCGTAGTGCACTGTATCGTACTGCACTGTATCGTACTGCACTGCATCGTACTGCACTGCATCGTACTGCACTGTATCGCACTGCATTGCATCGTACTGCACTGCATCGTACTGTTCTGTATCGTACTGCACTGTATCGTACTGCTCTGCATCGTAGTGCACTGCATCGTACTGCACTGCATCGTACTGCTCTGCATCGTACTGCACTGTATCGTACTGCTCTGTATCGTACTGCACTGTATCGTACTGCACTGTATCGTACTGCACTATATCGTACTGCTCTGTATCGTACTGCTCTGCATCGTACTGCACTGTATCGTACTGCTCTGTATCGTACTGCACTGTATCGTACTGCACTGTATCGTACTGCACTATATCGTACTGCTCTGTATCGTACTGCACTGCATCGTACTGCTCTGCATCGTACTGCTCTGTATCGTACTGCTCTGTATCGTACTGCTCTGTATCGTACTGCTCTGCATCGTACTGCTCTGTATCGTACTGCTCTGCATCGTACTGCTCTGCATCGTACTGCTCTGTATCGTACTGCTCTGTATCGTACTGCTCTGCATCGTACTGCTCTGTATCGTACTGCTCTGTATCGTACTGCTCTGTATCGTACTGCTCTGTATCGTACTGCTCTGTATCGTACTGCACTATATCGTACTGCACTATATCGTACTGCTCTGTATCGTACTGCTCTGTATCGTACTGCTCTGTATCGTACTGCACTGTATCGTACTGCACTATATCGTACTGTTCTGTATCGTACTGCTCTGCATCGTACTGCACTGCATCGTACTGCTCTGCATCGTACTGCTCTGTATCGTACTGCTCTGCATCGTACTGTA
>JAWQFJ010005640.1:25000-28397 GCA_034096865.1 Theodoxus fluviatilis | reverse complement strand
GAGAGAGAGAGCGAGCGCGAATGAGAGAGGGGGAGAAGGTGAGGGGATGGAGACGTAGGTTAGAGAGCCGGAGGACGGGGAGATAGCATAGTAATGGCAGAGAGGCAAAGTCTGATACTAGAGTGACCGTGCGCTGAGAGTGGTAGGTGGAGAGGTCGGATCACTCATAGTGGTCTCTGACTACAAGTCTTTTGAGTATGCAAATTTCAGTAGCTATCTGTGAAATGCACGGTCGGCTTGTCTCCGTATACAAAACATTCTCCAATATGAGTCTCTACCAATCAATGTCTTATATGTCATCCTCCTATGATCAGAAGACCTCTCTTAAGATTAACAAAAGATGAGTTGCCTAATTTCCTCCTTTCACGGGACGGGGTCGGAGAAATTGATTCGCTCCTAGGCATAGAAGAGAGTCTAATAAACTATGAGTCATGATTTATATCGCTACATCTCCGATACCGGTTAAACTGACCAAAATTTGGTGTTTGCTATAACTACTCTAACGTACGGGTAATGAGATTTCAATTAGGGAATCATTTGGAACTACTTTATAACATAGTCTCTAGCGACATGCGCAAATACGACGTGTCGCTTACTAAGGGCTCTGGCAACTTATGTACCCTTATCACCGGATCTTTGCTTATGCGTGTATTCGAAGATAATACCAAATGTGTTGTGTTACACTAAGATTATGAAGTAGTCTTTGTTGTCACATAAATTCACTTGCTAGATAACATGAGGTACTGTCTGTTTGATATGGAACCTCGTTTTGCTAAATGAACCACCTGACTCAGGGCAAAAATGTTTTCCCTTGTGTCCGAAGTCGATTGTTTCCCCAAGTGCCATACTGATGGTTATACTTAAAATGTTCACATCAAGAGGGTCGGCGTTTCTTTTCAAGCAAGTAAATGCTAGCGCTTTCTGGCCGCGGAACCGTGTGGTCTAAGACTGCCTTCAACTGTTCTGAAGAAAATCTTGATAATTATTGCCTGCGGTAAACGCAACTGTTTTGCACGTGAGTCTCAGGCATCAATTCGATCATGTTCGCGTGCTCGAAGTCTCACTGAATTGAGTCAGTAAGTTGATTTAAACGCTGTGTTGGGGAATGCGGTCTCTAAATTCAGAATGGGTAGTTTCCATTACTGTAGGAATCCGTACCGATTCCGAAGTTTTAAAAAAATATTAAATTCGGTATAGTGCGGATAGGCTGTTCAGAAAAGCGAGTTTGATACTAATGAGTTTTACTCCGCGTCGCTCCTGATAGTTTTTGAGAATATCAATAACTCATTCGAGCCAATTATTAATGCATGGTCATGGAGCCTACGGCACGAGCGAAATAAGCGACTCGGCAAGTGGGTTTTCTGTAGTGTAGCGAGAGCTGTATACTCGTAACGGAGAACGACACGGAGATTCAGAGGTCACTACCAGCGCAGGCTAGACAGACTAATACAGATCTGTAGCCGCTTGCTGCGAAGAACTATCGCTCAAAGATTATAAGTATATGAATTGCATGTGTCTGTTGTACGGTTATAAATTTGAATCGACTTTGCTATTCAAAGTCCTTATATTAGTAGAGTTCACAAATATTACCAGGGCTAAAATAGGCTCATTGGCACGGTGTATCCTAAAATATTTTAGAGATATCAAATTTAATAGAAAGACCTTTTTTGTAGCAGGGTCCATAATCAATGGTTTCTGTTGATAAACTGACTTCTATGGGTAAATATCTTTCGTAATGGTTTTAGAAAATGAGAACTTCTGACGGGATAAAATGGCTGCCCAGTATGAGAGTGCATCACAACAAGCGGAGGGAATACACACGGGTTCACGATGTGATATGGCATTCCAGCGTGGGCTGGCCGACGAGAGAGAGTTGACTGGCATGTTATTGGGATAGAATTCTAGGACTACTCAAACGTGAAGTGGCGCAACGCTGTGCTGAGGGAATACTGATATATTCAACTAGTCTCGCAAGCCGGGGAACGCATAAGCGCTGAATGGGAGGGAGGGGGGGAAGAGGGGATGTGGATGGTTCTCAGAGAGAGAGAACGTAGCATCGAGAGTGAGGAGAAGAGTAGCAGCAGGAGGAGAGAGGGAGGGGGGTAGGGGAGGGATGAGTGAGATGAGAGTAGAAGACGAGAGAGATATGATTAGATAGAGAGAGTGCAGAGGAGAGATAGGATAGATAGACATAGATAGATAGATAGATCGATAGATAGATAGATAGATGATAGAAGATACGATGATAGATAGATAGATGATAGATAGATAGATAGATAGATGATAGATAGATAGATAGATAGAGAGATGATAGATAGATAGATAGATAGATTAGATATAATGATTAGATAGATAGATAGATAGATAGTAGATAGATAGATAGATAGAGTACGATAGAGTACGAATAATAGATAGATAGATAGATAATAGGATGATAATATGATAGATATAGATAGATAGATAGATAGATAGTATAGAGTAGATAGATAGATAGATAGATAGTAGATAGATAGATAGATAGATAGATAGATAGATAGATAGTAGATAGATAGATAGATAGATAGATATGTAATAGATATAGAAGTAGATAGATAGTAGATAGATAGATAGATAGATAGATAGACGATAGATAGTAGAGGGATGTAGATAGATAGATAGATGATAGATAGATAGATAGATAGATAGATAGATAGATAGATAGATAGATAGATAGATAGATAGATAGATAGATAGATAGATAGATAGTTAGATAGATGTAGATAGATAGATAGATAGATAGATCTAGATAGATAGATAGGGATAGATTAGATAGATAGATAGATAGATAGATAGATAGATAGATAGTTAGATAGATAGATAGATATGATTAGATAGATAGATAGATAGATAGATAGATAGATGGAGAGAGAGATGGGAGAAGAGAGGGGAGGGTAGGGAGGGATGAGAGGAGAGAGATGAATTTAAGATAGTCATAGATGTGTATCGATATGCAGGTGAGATAGACTTAGATAGATAGGTATAGATAGATAGATAAGATAGATAGATAGATAGATAGATAGATAGATAGATAGATAGATGATAGATAGATAGATAGATAGCATAGATAGAATAGATAGGATAGATAGATAGATAGATAGATGATAATGATAGATAGATAGATAGTGATAGATAGGATAGATAGATAGATAGATAGATAGATAGATAGATAGATAGATAGATAGATAGATAGATAGATAGATAGATAGATAGATAGATAGATAGATAGATAGATAGATAGATAGATAGATAAGATAGATAGATAGATAGATAGATAGATAGATAGATAGATAGATAGATATATATATATGATAGATAGATAGATAGATAGATAGAATATATAGATAGATAGATAGATAGA
>JAWQFJ010005640.1:17500-20000 GCA_034096865.1 Theodoxus fluviatilis | reverse complement strand
TGTTTGTATGTTTATGCTTATTTGTTTGTTGTGAGGCTCTGTGGCCGGGTGGTTAGCGAGATGAATCCATCGTCAAAACTGTGGCGATCTCGGAATTATGGCATTGAGCAAGGCGCGTAACTAACATGCCATCTCCCCACCCAGGAGTAAAACCGGGTACCTGTGAGAGCAGTGTTGGCTCACCGTAGTGCGTACCCGTGTAGGCGACTGTGAGCCAGCATCGGGGTGGAATGCTACCCAGGCAGAACGGGGTGGCTGCTGGCACGTGACTGTGCGCGTCTTATCTGTGTTTGGCGACAGGTGCCAGGGCATGAGTCATCAAGCGGCCATTTTGACAGGGAGTGACGTGTAAAGCGCTTTGATAGCCAGTCGTGGGTGATAGATCGCTTAATAGAGCCGCGCCTTCATGTTCATGTCTCTCGAGGAGCGGGGTTTTCCTCAATGCATTACGTGTGAAGGTGCTTTCAGCAAGATCAAAGCGGGTGAAATTAGCATGAATCAAAACGTAGACGCATAATTATATCATGAGATTCGATTGGAGCTGCTCGTTTATCCCTCGATAAAGGCAGCTCTCACAGAAAAGAAATATCATTTTAAAAAGCGGGGTCTGAAAAATAAACAAAGGCTGGTAAATAACAATTGTTGCATTTTCATTTTCAAAATCTCTTACGAGATAATGTATCTGGCAAGACTACCAACAAGACAACGCGAAAAACTAAAAGAATATTTATCCGTTTTGTTCATGGTTTGCCGCGCCAATGACTACATTGTTTTTGTTATGAAACACTCATCTGAAAATGATGTACAAATACGAGTGTGTGTGTATGGGGTCTATTCTATTGAAAAATTGGTTAAGTTGAAAACTTGAAGTTTCTTCAAGCCAGTACGTGAATGACAGTTTTCAAAGATTTGTTTGTTAAAAATCATATTAAACTTTATTTTAAGATTACAAACATTTTAAGGCAATGCACACGCACAAGCACGCACAAGCACGCACAAGCACGCACACGCACACACGCACACACGCACACACACACACACGCACACACACACACGCACGCACGCACACACACACACACGCACAAACACACACACACACACACACACACACACCTCACAGTAGTAGTGGTGGTAGCGGCGGTAGTAATGGTGGCAGTAAGGACGGTGGTGGTGGTGGTAGCGGCGGTAGTAATGGTGGCAGTAAGGACGGTGGTGGTGGTGGTAGCGGCGGTAGTAATGGCGGCAGTATAAGGACGGTGGTGGTGGTGGTAGCGGCGGTAGTAATGGTGGCAGTAAGGACGGTGGTGGTGGTAATGTTGGCAGTAAGGACGGTGGTGGTGGTGGTAGCGGTGATAGTAATGGTGGCAGTAAGGACGGTGGTGGTGGTGGTAGCGGCGGTAGTAATGGTGGCAGTAAGGACGGTGGTGGTGGTGGTAGCGGCGGTAGTAATGGTGGCAGTAAGGACGGTGGTGGTAGTAATGGTGGCAGTAAGGACGGTGGTGGTAGTAATGGTGGCAGAAGGACGGTGGTGGTAGTAATGGTGGCAGTAAGGACGGTGGTGGTGGTGGTATCGGCGGTAGTAATGGTGGCAGTAAGGACGGTGGTGGTGGTAATGGTGGCAGTAAGGACGGTGGTGGTGGTGGTGGAGACGGCGGTATTACTATTAGTGGTGGTGATGACGATATCGATGACCGTGACGATAATAGCAACGACGACGACGATGATGACGACGACGCTGCTGCTGCTGCTGCTGCTGCTGATGATGATGATGACTATCGAACAGACTTCGCGCAAGTATGTTTCGCCAGGCGCCAATACAAGGTGCGTCAGGAGGTTCGATGATGGGAAAAGTAAAAACGCAGTTCAGCGCAAGACCCGGATGTGGATGGTCATTCCGAACACAGAGTGACAGTCTCAGCCGTGCGGAATGGTGGATGGTAAGTCACAGTTTACAAACACCTTCATCTTCCTCCCTTCACACAAGCGAGCCAGGCTCCCAACACGGGCGCTCCGTGCGTGTCAGGCGGGATGAAACTTGCCCCAGTCAGTCCTCGCACCTGAGCTGGTGAACTTTGCACGGGGCGCGCACTCAACGACACGGTATGACGTCACCTTGGGCGTAGATGCGCAGCCAGGATGAGAGGCATGACGTCACAGGCGGGGATGCTTCCCTCCCAGTCAGCCTCTGAAGCCGCATCAGGCACGCCCCGTGTGGGTGTAGGAGCATCTCGCACTGACTGCACCCACTTGCACCCGTCCACCCCGAATGGCCTCGTCCCTCCACACACTTCTCCTCCCCCTCTCCGCCTACAACTCCCCCCCCCCCTCCCCCCATCCCCACCCCCACCCCCACCGCCCCTCTCTCCTCAAGTCACCCCATGTTCCTACTTGTCTCCCAATCCTCCCTTCCTTCCCCCTCCCTCGTTTCTCCTTAGAACTTCCTTTCAGTTTCTGCAACTTCCTTGTGCCTCTCGCCAATTATCTTTTCACTCCCCCCAAA
>JAWQFJ010005640.1:0-7500 GCA_034096865.1 Theodoxus fluviatilis | reverse complement strand
GCGTCACTCACTCCGTAGCGTCACTCACTCTGTAGCGTCACTCACTCTGTAGTGTCACTCACTCCGTAGTGTCACTCACTCTGTAGCGTCACTCACTCTGTAGCGTCACTCACTCTGTAGTGTCACTCTGTAGCGTCACTCACTCTGTAGCGTCACTCACTCCGTAGTGTCACTCACTCTGTAGTGTCACTCACTCTGTAGCGCCACTCTGTAGTGTCACTCACTCTGTAGCGTCACTCACTCTGTAGCGTCACTCACTCTGTAGCGTCACTCACTCTGTAGTGTCACTCACTCCGTAGTGTCACTCACTCTGTAGCGTCACTCACTCTGTAGCGTCACTCACTCTGTAGCGTCACTCACTCTGTAGTGTCATTCACTCTGTAGTGTCACTCACTCTGTAGCGTCACTCACTCTGTACCGTCACTCACTCTTTAGCGTCACTCACTCCGTAGCGTCACTCACTCTGTAGTGTAACTCACTCTGTAGCGTCACTCACTCCGTAGCGTCACTCACTCTATACCGTCACTCACTCTGTCGCGTCACTCACTCTGTAGTGTCATTCACTCTGTAGTGTCATTCACTCTGTAGCGTCACTCACTCCGTAGCGTCACTCACTCCTTAGCGTAACTCACTCCGTAGCGTCACTCCCTTCGTAGCGTCACTCACTCTAGTGTCACTCACTCTGAAACGTCACTCACTCTGTACCGTCACTCACTCTAGTGTCACTCACTCTGTAGCGTCACTCACTCTGTAGCGTCACTCACAACGTAGCGTCACTCACTCTGTAACATCACTCACTCTGTACCGTCACTCACTCTGGTGTCACTCACTCTGTAGTGTCACTCACTCCGTAGCGCCACTCTGTAGCGTCACTTACTCTGTAGTGTCACTCACTCTGTAGCGTCTTTCACTCTGTAGCGTCACTCACTCTGGTGTCACTCACTCTGGTGTCACTCACTCTGTAGTGTCACTCACTCCGTAGTGTCACTCACTCCGTAGTGTCACTCACTCTGTAGCGTCACTCACTCTGTAGCGTCACTCACTCTGTAGCGTCACTCACTCTGTAGTGTCATTCACTCTGTAGCGTCACTCACTCTGTAGCGTCACTCACTCTGTAGCGTCATTCACTCTGTAGCGTCACTCACTCTGTAGTGTCATTCACTCTGTAGCGTCACTCACTCTGTAGCGTCACTCACTCTGTAGCGTCACTCACTCTGTAGCGTCACTCACTCTGTAGCGTCACTCACTCTGTAGCGTCACTCACTCTGTAGCGTCACTCACTCTGTAGCGTCACTCACTCTGTAGCGTCACTAACTCTGTAACGTCACTCACTCTGTAGTGTCACTCACTCTGTAGTGTCACTCACTCCGTAGCGTCATTCACTCTGTAGCGTCATTCACTCCGTAGCGTCATTCACTCTGTAGCGTCACTAACTCTGTACCGTCACTCACTCTGTAGCGTCACTCACTCCGTAGCGTCATTCACTCTGTAGCGTCACTCACTCTGTAGCGTCATTCACTCTGTAGCGTCACTCACTCTGTACCGTCACTCACTCTGTAGCGTCATTCACTCTGTAGCGTCACTCACTCTGTAGCGTCATTCACTCTGTAGCGTCACTCACTCTGTAACGTCACTCACTCTGTAGCGTCACTCACTCCGTAGCGTCACGCACTCCGTAGCGTCATTCACTCTGTAGCGTCACGCACTCCGAAGCGTCACTCACTCTGTAGCGTCACTAACTCTGTAACGTCACTCACTCTGTAGTGTCACTCACTCTGTAGTGTCACTCACTCCGTAGCGTCATTCACTCTGTAGCGTCATTCACTCCGTAGCGTCATTCACTCTGTAGCGTCACTCACTCTGTACCGTCACTCACTCTGTAGCGTCACTCACTCCGTAGCGTCATTCACTCTGTAGCGTCACTCACTCTGTAGCGTCATTCACTCTGTAGCGTCACTCACTCTGTACCGTCACTCACTCTGTAGCGTCATTCACTCTGTAGCGTCACTCACTATGTAGCGTCATTCACTCTGTAGCGTCACTCACTCTGTAACGTCACTCACTCTGTAGCGTCACTCACTCCGTAGCGTCACTCACTCTGTAGCGTCACTCACTCTGTAGCGTCACTCACTCTGTAGCGTCACTCACTCTGTAGCGTCACTCACTCTGTACCGTCACTCACTCTGTACCGTCACTAACTCTGTAGCGTCACTCACTCTGTAGCGTCACTCACTCTGTAGCGTCACTCACTCTGTAGCGTCACTCACTCTGTAGTGTCACTCACTCTGTAGCGTCACTCACTCTGTACCGTCACTCACTCTGTAGCGTCACTCACTCCGTAGCGTCACTCACTCTGTAGCGTCACTCACTCTGTAGCGTCACTCACTCTGTAGCGTCACTCACTCTGTAGCGTCACTCACTCTGTAGTGTCACTCACTCTGTAGCGTCACTCACTCTGTAGTGTCACTCACTCTGTACCGTCACTCACTCTGTACCGTCACTCACTCTGTAGCGTCACTCACTCTGTAGCGTACCTCACTCCTTGCGTCACTCACTCCTTAGCGTCACTCACTCCTTAGCGTCACTCACTCTGTAGCGTCACTCACTCCTTGCGTCACTCACTCTGTAGCGTCACTCACTCCTTAGCGTCACTCACTCCTTGCGTCACTCACTCTGTAGCGTCACTCACTCCTTAGCGTCACTCACTCCGTAGCGTTACTCACTCTGTAGCGTCACTAACTCCTTAGCGTCACTAACTCCGTAGCGTCACTCACTCCGTAGCGTCACTCACTCTGTAGCGTCACTCACTCCGTAGTGTCACTCACTCTGTAGCGTCACTCACTCCGTACCGTCACTCACTCTGTAGCGTCACTCACTCCGTAGCGTCACTCACTCTGTAGCGTCACTCACTCTGTAGCGTCACTCACTCTGTAGTGTCATTCACTCTGTAGCGTCACTAACTCTGTAACGTCACTCACTCTGTAGTGTCACTCACTCTGTAGCGTCACTCACTCTGTAGTGTCACTAACTCTGTAGCGTCACTCACTCCGTAGCGTCACTCACTCCGTACCGTCACTCACTCTGTAGTGTCACTAACTCTGTAACGTCACTCACTCTGTAGTGTCATTCACTATGTACCGTCACTAACTCTGTACCGTCACTCACTCTGTAGCGTCACTCACTCTGTAGCGTTACTCCCTCTGTAGTGTCACTCACTCTGTAGTATCACTAACTATGTAACGTCACTCACTCTGTAGTGTCATTCACTCTGTAGCGTCACTAACTCTGTAACGTCACTCACTCTGTAGCGTCACTCACTCTGTAGCGTCACTCACTCTGTAGCGTCACTCACTCTGTAGCGTCACTCACTCTATACCGTCACTCACTCTGTACTGTCACTCACTCTGTAGCGTCACTAACTCCTTAGCGTCACTCACTCTGTAGCGTCAGTCACTCCTTGCGACACTCACTCTGTAGCGTCACTAACTCCTTAGCGTCACTCACTCCGTAGCGTTACTCACTCTGTAGCGTCACTCACTCTGTAGCGTCACTCACTCTGTAGCGTCACTAACTCTGTAGCGTCACTCACTCTGTATCGTCACTCACTCTGTAGTGTCACTCACTCTGTAGCGTCACTCACTCCGTAGCGTCACTCACTCTGTAGCGTCATTCACTCTGTAGCGTCATTCACTCTGTAGTGTCACTCACTCTGTAGCGTCACTCACTCTGTAGCGTCATTCACTCTGTAACGTCACTCACTCTGTAACGTCACTCACTCTGTAGTGTCACTCACTCTGTACCGTCACTCACTCTGTAACGTCACTCACTCTGTAGTGTCACTCACTCTGTAGTGTCACTCACTCTGTAGTGTCACTCACTCTGTAACGTCACTCACTCTGTAGCGTCATTCACTCTGTAGCGTCATTCACTCTGTAGTGTCATTCACTCTGTAGCGTCATTCACTCTGTAGCGTCACTCACTCTGTAGCGTCACTCACTCCGTAGCGTCATTCACTCTATAGTATCACTCACTCTGTAGCGTCATTCACTCTGTAACGTCACTCACTCTGTACCTTCACTCACTCTGTAGTGTAACTCACTCTGTAGCGTCACTCACTCTGTAGGGTCACTCACTCCGTAGCGTCACTCACTCCGTACCGTCACTCACTCTGTAGTGTCACTCACTCTGTAGCGTCACTCTGTCTGTAGTGTCACTCACTCCGTAGCGTCACTCACTCCGTACCGTCACCCACTCTGTAGCGTCACTCACTCTGTAGCGTCACTCACTCTGTAACGTCATTCACTCTGTAGCGTCACTCACTCTGTAACGTCACTCACTCTGTACCTCACTCACTCTGTAGTGTAACTCACTCTGTAGCGTCACTCACTCTGTAGTGTCACTCACTCCGTAGCGTCACTCACTCCGTACCGTCACTCACTCTGTAGTGTCACTCACTCTGTAGCGTCACTCACTCCATAGCGTCATTCACTCTGTAGCGTCACTCACTCCGTAGCGTCACTCTGTAGCGTCACTCACTCTGTAACGTCACTCACTCTGTAGCGTCACTCACTCCGTAGCGTCACTCACTCTGTAGCGTCACTCACTCTGTAGCGTCACTCACTCTGTAGCGTCACTCACTCTGTAGCGTCACTCACTCTGTAGTGTCACTCACTCTGTAGCATCACTCACTCTGTAGCGTCACTCACTCTGTAGCGTCACTCACTCTGTAGCGTCACTCACTCCGTACCGTCACTCACTCTGTAGCGTCACTCACTCCGTACCGTCACTCACTCTGTAGCGTCACTCACTCCGTACCGTCACTCACTCTGTAGCGTCACTCACTCCGTAGCGTCATTCACTCTATACCGTCACTCACTCTGTACCGTTACTCACTCTGTAGCGTCACTCACTCTGTACCGTCACTAACTCTGTAGCGTCACTCACTCCGTACCGTCACTCACTCTGTAGCGTCACTCACTCTGTAGCGTCACTCACTCCGTAGCGTCATTCACTCTATACCGTCACTCACTCTGTAGCGTCACTCACTCCGTAGCGTCACTCACTCTGTAGCGTCACTCACTCTGTAGCGTCACTCACTCTGTAGCGTCACTCACTCTGTAGCGTCACTCACTCTGTACCGTCACTCACTCTGTAGCGTCACTCACTCTGTAGCGTCACTCACTCTGTACCGTCACTCACTCTGTAGCGTCACTCACTCTATACCGTCACTCACTCTGTACCGTCACTAACTCTGTAGCGTCACTCACTCTGTAGCGTTACTCACTCTGTAGCGTCACACACTCTGTAGCGTCACTCACTCTGTAGCGTCACTCACTCTGTAGCGTCACTCACTCTGTAGCGTCATTCACTCTGTAGCGTCACTCACTCTGTAGTGTCATTCACTCTGTAGCGTCACTCACTCTGTAGTGTCATTCACTCTGTAGCGTCACTCACTCTGTAGCGTCACTCACTCTGTAGCGTCACTCACTCTGTAGCGTCACTCACTCTGTAGCGTCACTCACTCTGTAGCGTTACTCACTCTGTAGCGTCACACACTCTGTAGCGTCACTCACTCTGTAGCGTCACTCACTCCGTAGCGTCATTCACTCTATACCGTCACTCACTCTGTAGCGTCACTCACTCCGTAGCGTCATTCACTCTATACCGTCACTCATTCTGTACCGTCACTCACTCTGTAGCGTCACTCACTCCGTAGCGTCATTCACTCTATACCGTCACTCACTCTGTACAGTCACTAACTCTGTAGCGTCACTCACTCCGTAGCGTCACTCACTCTATACCGTCACTCACTCTGTACCGTCACTAACTCTGTAGCGTCACTCACTCCGTAGCGTCATTCACTCTGTAGCGTCACTCACTCTGTAGTGTCACTCACTCTGTACCGTCACTCACTCTGTAGCGTCACTCACTCCGTAGCGTCATTCACTCTGTAGCGTCACTCACTCCGTAGCGTCATTCCCTCTGTAGCGTCACTCACTCTGTAACGTCACTCACTCTGTAGCGTCACTCACTCTGTAGTATCACTCACTCTGTAGCGTCACTCACTCTGTAGTGTCACTCACTCTGTAGCGTCACTCACTCTGTAGTATCACTCACTCCGTAGCGTCATTCACTCTGTAGCGTCACTCACTCTGTAACGTCACTCACTTTGTAGCGTCACTCACTCTGTAGCGTCACTCACTCCGTAGCGTCACTCACTCCGTAGCGTCACTCACTCTGTAGCGTCACTCACTCTGTAACGTCACTCACTCTGTACCTTCACTCACTCTGTAGCGTCACTCACTCTGTAGCGTCACTCACTCTGTAGTGTCACTCACTCCGTAGCGTCACTCACTCCGTACCGTCACTCACTCTGTAGTGTCACTCACTCTGTAGCGTCACTCACTCTGTAGCGTCACTCACTTTGTAGCGTCACTCACTCCGTAGCGTCATTCACTCTGTAGTGTCACTCACTCTGTACCGTCACTCACTCCGTAGCGTCACTCTGTAGCATCACTCACTCTGTACCGTCACTCACTCTGTACCTTCACTCACTCTGTAGCGTCACTCACTCTGTACCTTCACTCACTCTGTAGCGTCACTCACTCTGTAGCGTCACTCACTCTGTAGTGTCACTCACTCTGTAGTGTCACTCACTCTGCAGTGTCACTCACTCCGTACCTTCACTCACTCTGTACCTTCACTCACTCTGTAGCGTCACTCACTCTGTACCTTCACTCACTCTGTACCTTCACTCACTCTGTAGCGTCACTCACTCTGTAGTATCACTCACTCCGTAGCGTCACTCACTCTGTAGCGTCACTCACTCTGTAGCGTCACTCACTCCGTAGCGTCACTCACTCCGTAGCGTCACTCACTTTATAGCGTCACTCACTCTGTAGCGTCACTCACTCTGTAGCGTCACTCTGTAGCGTCACGCACTCTGAAACGTCACTCACTCTGTACCGTCACTCACTCTAGTGTCACTCACTCTGTAGCGTCACTCTGTAGCGTCATTCACTCTGTAGCGTCACTCTGTAGCGTCACGCACTCTGAAACGTCACTCACTCTGTAGCGTCACTCACTCTGTAACATCACTCCCTCTGTACCGTCACTCACTCCGTAGCGTCACTCACTCCATAGCGTCACTCACTTTATAGCGTCACTCACTCTGTAGCGTCACTCACTCTGTAGTGTCACTCACTCTGTAGCGTCACTCACTCTGTAGCGTCACTCACTCTGTAGCGTCATTCACTCTGTAGCGTCACGCATTCTGAAACGTCACTCACTCTGTACCGTCACTCACTCTAGTGTCACTCACTCTGTAGCGTCACTCACACCGTAGCGTCACTCACTCTGTAACATCACTCACTCTGTACCGTCACTCACTCTGGTGTCACTCACTCTGTAGTGTCACTCACTCCGTAGCGCCACTCTGTAGCGTCACTTACTCTGTAGTGTCACTCACTCTGTGCCGTCACTCACTCTAGTGTCACTCAC
>JAWQFJ010005638.1:15000-18036 GCA_034096865.1 Theodoxus fluviatilis | reverse complement strand
ATAATAAATAAAAATACATAAATAAATAATAAATAAATAAAATATAATAATAAATAATAATAAATAAATAAATAAATAATAAATAAAAAAATAAAAAAATAAATAAAATAAAAATAAAAATAATAACAAAAATAAAAATAATAATAATAAAAAATCAAATAAATAAATAAATAAAAAAAAATAATAAAAATAAAATAAAAAAAAATAAAAAATAAAACTAAATAAATAAATAAATAAATAATAAAAAATAAAAATAAATAATAGTAAATAAAATAATAATAATAAATAATCAAATAAATCATAAATAAAAAAATTAAATACAAAATAAATAAAAAAATAAATAAATAAAATAATAAATATAAACTAAAAAATAAAAAATAAAAACTAAAAAATAAAAAAAATAAATAAATAATAATAAATAATTAATAAAAAATATCATAAATAAATACATAAATAATATTTAAATAAAAATAAAAATATAATAAATAAATAAATATAAAAATAAAATATAATAAAATAATAAATAAATAAATAAATATAAATCAAATAATAAAAAAATAAAAAATAAAAAAATAATAAATAATATTAAATAAAATAAAAAAAAATAATAAATAAATAAAATACAATAATAATAAATCAAAAAATAAATAATAAAGTATAATAAATAAATAAAAAAAAAAATAAATAAAAATAATATAAATAATAAAATTAATAAAAATAATAAATAAATATAATAAAATAATAATAATAAAATAATATAAAATAAATAAATAAAAATAATATAATAAAAAAGAAATAATAAAATAAAAAAATAAATAATTAATAAATAAATAAAAATAAATATAATAATATACAAAATAAAAAAAATAATAATAAAAAATAATAATAAAATATATAATAAATTAAATAATATAGAAATAAATAAATAAAATAATAAAAAATAAATAAATATAAATATATATAAAATTAATTAAAAAAATATATTCAATTAAAATTAAATGAAATTATATAATTCAAATAATCATAATAATTAATAATAAATTATATAATATTAATAAATAATAAATTAAAATTAATATTAATAATAAATAAAAATAAAAAAATATAATAATAAAAATAAAAAAAAATAAATTAATCATAAATATAAATAATAATAACAATATAAAATAAATAAATAAATAATAAATAATAATATAAAATAATAATAATAAATATAAATATATAAATAATAGAAATAAAAAATATAAATATTAATAATAAACAAATAAATAAAAATAAATAAAATAATAAAATCAAATAATATAAATAATAAATAAATAATAATATCATTAATAATCATAAAAAAATAATAAAATAATAAAAAAAATAATAAAATAATAAAAAAAATAATAAAATAAAATATAATAAAAAATAAATAAAAAAACAAAACTAATAAAAAATAATAAATAATAAAAAATAAAAATAAATAATCAATAAAATAAATATATAAAAAAATAAAAATATCAAAAAATAAATATATAAAAAAAAATAAATAAATAAAAAAAAAAAAAATAAATAAATAAATAAAAAAAAATAAATATATAAATAATAGTAATATAATAAATATAAATAAATAAAATAATTAAAATAATTAATAAAAAGAAATAATAAAATTTAGATAAACTAAATAGAAATAAAAAAAATATATAATAAATACTAAATAAATAATATTAAAACAATAAATAAAAAATAAATAAATAATAATAAATAAATAATATATAATAAATAAAAATAAAATAATAAATAATAAATAGCAAATAACAAATAATAAATAAATAATAAATTAAAAATAATAAATAATTAAAAAGATAATAAATAAATAAATAAAAATAATAAATAAAAATAATAGATAAAAATAATAAATAAAAATAATAGATAAAAATAATAAATATTAATAATCATAATAAATATATAATAAATAAATAAATAATAACTAATAAAATAATAATATATAAAATATATAATAAATAAATAAAAAATAATAAATAATAATAAAATAAATAATAATAAAAAACAATAAATAATAATAAAAATAAATAATATAAAATAATATAATAATAATAATAAAAATAAATAAATAAATAAATATAAAAATAAATAATATATAATCAAATAAATATAATAAATAAAAAAATAAAAAATATAATAAATAATAAAATAATAAACAATAAATAAATAATAATAAATAATATATAATATAAATAATAATAAAATAATTAATAAATAACATAAATAATATAATAATAAATAATAAATAATAATAATAAATAATAATAATAAATAATAAATAAATAATAAATAAATAATAAATAATATAAATAAACTAATATAATAAATATAATAAATAAATAATATAATAATAATATAAATAATATAAAATAATATAAATAATAAATAAATAATAAATAAATAAATAATATATAATAAATAATAAATATAATATAAATAATTATAATAATATATAATAAATAATAATAATAAATAAATAATAAATATAATACATATAATAATTAAATAAATAAACATAAAATAATAATATATAATAATAATAAATTAATAATATAATAAATATATAGAATTAATACATATATAATATATAATAATACTTATATAAATAATAATAATAATAATAAATACTAATATATTAATCTATAAAATAAATAAATAATAATATCTATAACTATTATAATACATAATTAAATATATAATATAAATAATAATAAACTAATAATAAATAATATAATAAATCAAATAAAGTATATAATATAAAGATCATATATATAATTATAATAATAATATATAATAGTAATAAATATAATATCAATAATATAATATACATAATAATAATAAATATACTATATATCCATATATATATAAATAATAAATAAATATATAATGTAGACTAACAAATATATTATATAATAATATAAATAATATAATATCATAAATAATAAATAATAAAAAATACTAACATAATATAATAATAATATTAAATAC
>JAWQFJ010005638.1:7500-10000 GCA_034096865.1 Theodoxus fluviatilis | reverse complement strand
TATTCCGGAAAGAGCGCACATGTCTGCAAACAAGACTGCCTTTAGTGAAAAGTTTTCGAAATGTAGTTGCCGCATGATTTCATAAGAAAACAAAAAATTCCGAAGAGCGCGATGTCGCCATTGTAAGACCGCAAGAGTAAATGTTGATGTTCTCTTTACAGGAAAATTTAGTCAGTCTTAAGACCTATTCCAGCGCCCTTGATATGTGGACTGCAATCGAAATAGCAGGATGTGCTGTTGTGGATTTTGTGTGACCCGTGAAAACTCCACTGACTGGGAAACATGGCAGGCGCAATGGCATCTGAATTTTGTTTTGAATGCTAACTGTTCTTGGCTGAATAGCTAAAGGGAACATGGAGTGTGAAATTATCAAGAAAACGAGTACCCAAGGCATTATTATCTGGTTTTGTTGATAATAGGCTATTACCTTGCTCGTTCTTAGTACAAGGCACTATGTTGTGATAGACCAAGTATATCTGTGCAACTTCCATGTCAAGAAATAGTGTTCCTTATATTTGGCCGTACATGAGAAACAAAGGCTGAAATACGAAAAACGGTGTTGGAGAAAGCGCTGAGTAAAGGTATCAGTGCGCAAAGGCATGTATACACTTTCCCAATATTTACGTCACTGTAAAAAGTTCAATATTTCATCCGTTGGCATGCTGGATTTGTTTTTTCTGGAATACGTATGAATATGTAAATAATGTTGTGCTTGAAATATCTCATCTTGTCATTATTCGTATTTCAGCCTTGTTTTCTTAGCATTGTTATACATTGTTCGCAAAATATTTCTCAGAGAGAAATTTTCTGGGTCACTATTTGCTACTGGGGACGCCTAGATAGTCATGAAACAGTACGAGATGCTGTCTGTGCGCTCCTAGAGGTAGACTACATAACAAATAGACATACTAATTTTTCCGAGCTTCACTGAGAGTCATCACTTTTGAAAAAGTCCCCAAAGCAGTTTCATCGTCTTTCTTTTCCTCGCACGCATTTGCAGAATTTTGTTTTCGTGATTGTCTTCAGCACTTTCTGAGACTACGTCTTCACGTCGATGATAGACATCAGTCCCTTCGTTTTCCTTCTAAGTCTGAGAATCAAACTAAAGGTGCAGAAAGCTGAAGAGGGGAAGTAATGGGGGGTAAGGGCCCATTGTCGTAGTGTTTGTCTTGGAACAAAAACTGCCAGGCACATAGGGGGTTCTGTGCTGGCGCGTTGTGAGTGTGCGGAAATATTTCCCCGTGCTTCTCATTGACGTTTTCCTTCTCACATCCTCCACATTTGAAGAGGGTGAACCACTCCTCAGTGTAAGGTCTGCAAATGGCGTCGTTACAAAATGCATGTTTAACCCTCTCCCATTCACTCCCTTTACATTTGTACCGCAAAAAATGATTTAAGACAAGCTTTGCTTTCTTAGAATTTCACTTAGTAAATTGTCAGGCATGTAGTCGAAAAGGAGATGCAAGCCTAATGGTGAACACTCATTTGGATGAAAGGTTTTCATCAACCGCCTGAGGGTTCGGCGAGAAGAAAGAAAAACTCAGAGACCTGAAGAGAGATAAGCCATTCGTGAGTCGTTGAAGCACTTATCCAAGTGTGAAGGAAAATCCTGAACAGAGCTCTTTCACATCAGTAGATTAACTAGCGCTTGCAGGCGCAGAATGTCACTCATTCTATGTTACCTCTTTCTCAACATTTACATTGAGTCCAGTACTCTACCCAACATTGGCGTGCAAATGAAATGGCGCGATCATTGTACACACAGTGACGTCAGTCTTGACTCGTATGTGTGACTCCAACTCTACAAACAGGCGCAACCCTAAACAAAGAGTGTATGTCGCAGTCATCAGGCACATATGACGTAACAGTTTCTGTAGAATGTAGTGCCTATTAGTAATAACAATAATGAAAACAACAGCAAGGACAACGACCCATACCCAAACCGAATAGATATAAGCACGTTGTGTGTCATTGAACAAGGGCGTCTTTACCTTTTTTTAAAATCAAAATAGGAAAGGAAAATGTAGAATTGATACTTCGGTGTCTTTGGCTCAGTACATCATCATCATCGTCGTCATCATCATCATCATCATCATCATCATCATCATCATCATCATCATCATCATCATCATCATCATCATCATCATCATCATCAGGCATCGTCTGTCGGTCCGAGAATACTTGGGAAGCACTCAGCACACCTGTGTCAGTGTGATATTTTCCAAGCTCCTTACACTTGTCTTCGCAAACTCTCCACTCGCAGGTGCCTCATCAACTGCGATAAGAAGACAGCCGTTTCCTCAGACCTGGCCATTGCAGTCGAGTGCAGCAACTGCGCGTCTGAGGACTGGCTCGTGGCTGAGCTCAACTGGACCGTTCTCGTCAAAAATGGATCCTTCTTCGAGGAGGCCGAAGGTTTCAGAGACAATCTTATTAGCACAGGTAGGTATTCAGGATATGTTCCTCCTCCTCCTCCTCCTCCTCCTCCTCCTCCTCCTCC
>JAWQFJ010005638.1:0-5000 GCA_034096865.1 Theodoxus fluviatilis | reverse complement strand
TTGAGTTTGGTAAGTCGTGATTTTTTTTCTTTGCTGAATGTTCAGAAGTAAGTAAACTTCCAAAGGCTTGTGAACCTAGCTCTCGCGTGGCAGTGAGGGACTTAAGCAATCTCGTAGATCAGTCCGGACGGGTGTTTACGAGGTCACTCAAGGAGTTTATCAATTATTCGGTCGACGTCAACTGTAGATTTGGCCCATTTTCGAAATTTAAAGAAACACCTTTATCGTGCACTGAATGGAATACCGAATTTAACTATAAGCCCGCAGTCGGCTATTCGTCGATTGCAGCCAGTGATATCACAAGAACATTTCATAGATCAACAGTATCAAAAGAAAAGTCCGCAGTTGGCTATTATTGGTAGACCGCGGCAATTGATGTCATTAGAACATATTTGAATTTGATATAAAAACATCATGAGGAAAGTCAGGCCAGTGCTGTGTCACATTGTCAGTACATATTCCATTCTTAGAGCACTCGTCCGAGTAGTGGCGAACCTAGCTTCCGCTGCTGCACCCGACTATCCGACAATGACACGCCAGAGAGGATCGTCGAACTGACTGTTCAGCTGTCATTCCAATAATTGACAACCACCTCCTGCCCATGCATAAGTCAGCACTGCGCTCCCAGCCTCTCTATGTTTTCCCCACGTGTATACCAGTTGTTGGGCTCTGTTGAAAGACTGCATAAAGAGGATGGCACTTTTGCACAGCACGGCGGCAAATAGTTTTAAATAGGCATGATGCGATGGATGATCGGGTGTGTAGGTACTGCCATCGGCTGATAGTATTGTCTGACGCTAACTCTGATCCAATCGAGCGATATGGCAGTGTGGTATCTCTTTCATGGCGAGCTACCATGACTGCTCCCTCTGCAGAACAGTCATCCTGGGGGCCAGGCTGCTTCGTCGTAGGCTGAGACCCATCCCTAGCCTGCCGATGTCCGCAAAACATCAGAAGTATATGCAGATCATTCTCTTGAAATCAATCATTGTCACAACAACAGGCAGTAATGCTGCAAGTTTTATGTGGAGGTAATTCAACATTATGGCAGCTAAGAGGAACATTTTGTCATCAAAATAATTGGAGTGCGCTACGGTAAAACATATATTTCTGAGTGACAGGATGAACATTATTTCTTTAAAATTGTCAGTATTCTTTTTCTAAGAATCTTAGTTCTCTCTCTCTCTCTCTCTCTCTCTCTCTCTCTCTCTCTCTCTCTCTCTCTCTCTCTCTCTCTCACTCACTGACTAAAAACCCGGACAATATCCGACCTAAATCATCATCATCATCATCATCATCATCATCATCATCATCATCATCATCATCATCATCATCATCATCATTTTCCATCCATCCATCTCATCCATCCATCCATCCATCCCATCCACCCATCCATCCACCCATCCACCCACCCATCCACCCACACACCCACCCACCCATCCAGCCAGCCAGCCAGCCATCCTTTCATTCATCCATCCATCCTTTCATTCATCCATCCATCCTTTCATTCATCCATCCATCCTTTCATTCATCCATTCATCCTTTCATTCATCCATTCATCTTCCCTCCCTTCCTCCCTCCCTCCTCAATCATCATCACGTCACCGCCACATCCACCACCACCAGTACCTTGAACTCAATAATATCCACTGTTACCACACCATTGCCGTTACCAAACCTACCTCGCATATCATAATATTCATCATAAGATGACACTTTCATCACCATGGCTACCGCCACGTTCCGCAGGCGAATTTAGGAGCGGTCTGGTGCTGAAGCAAAACTTCCTCAAGGCAGGGCGTGTGTACCAGATCCACGTCACCGCCAACGTCAGCAATATGGAGGAAGAAGGGGAGGTCACTCTAACCCTCAACATTAACATGCCCCCTTACGACGGAAAGTGCGACATCACTCCCACCAGCGGTAAGTCCCCTTGATGTTGCTCACAGACATAGAAAGTAGTGGACTGAGGGTGGGAGACATCTGTCTAAAACCGCCATTGTCGAGTGACGTCAATTGAAAATGGTATTAAAGGTTTTAACTCTGATTCTCTGGCTTTAGTCATACTTCAGCATTCTCAGTGTCGGCAGCTGAGTTAACCACTGACAATTGCATTGGTGCTCATACGTGTGGGCAATACGCACATTCACTGTATAGTCACAAGCAAAGACACAGGGTAAAAGGAGGGTACCGCGGGAAGATAACTTCAATAAATCTTGAGAAAGAGAGAGAGAGAGAGAGAGAGAGAGAGAGAGAGAGAGAGAGAGAGAGAGAGAGAGAGAGAGAGAGAGAGAGAGAGAGAGATCCCTCATTTACAAAAAGAGTTGCATCGAGCCTTCGGTCGATTTTGAATAATTGCTTTTGCAAACTTCGTGCTCTTTAAAGGATGAACGCCGTTTTCTTTTCTAAGCGGATGATTTGGCGCAGAGTTAAGCACAATTTTGTCGTGATTCAACAGTTTGATAAACTGACCGCTTAATAAAATTAGAACATTTTCGGTCTTATTTTTAAAAAATACTATCGACGTTCTATGCATTAAAAAAAGTATAAGCCGCTGATCGACATCACCTTGGGGTACTGAAAAAAGACCACATATAATGTTTTAATAAAGATGTCAAAATCTGAGATTGGCTGTGGCTCTATTGTGCTCAAGGCAAAATGCGATTGACCACGTGATGCAGGGTCACATACCGTATGCCATCAGCAGGCGCCCAGAGATAAGGGATCTGTCTCTGTTGAATGAGCCTTTCTGACCGAATTCATTTAGACAGTTGCTTGGACTTCGTCCTCTTTCCTTCCAGGAAAGGTCAGCGAGACGGAGTTCTCCGTGACCTGCAAACATTGGAAGGACGAGGGATTCAGGGCGGTGCGAAACTCTGCAACCGACAGTTCTGAGGCTTTGACCTTCAAATTCATTCTAAAACGAGGTCCGATCCTTGTCCCGCTGCACGAAGGACGTAAGTAGCGACCTGAGTGGCCAGTAGGCTTTCATACAGGGCCTCAGTAGTGACCTGAGTGGCCAGTAGGCTTTCATACAGGGCCTCAGTAGTGAGTGGCCAGTAGGCTTTCATACAGGGCATCAGTAGTGAGTGACCAGTAGGCTTTCATACAGGGCCTCAGTAGTGACCTGAGTGGCCAGTAGGCTTTCATACAGGGCCTCAGTAGCGACCTGAGTGGCCAGTAGGCGTTCATACAGGGCCTCAGTAGTGAGTGACCAGTAGGCTTTCATACAGGGCCTCAGTAGCGACCTCAGTGGCCAGTAGGCTTTCATACAGGGCATCAGTAGTGACCTCAGTGGCCAGTAGGCTTTCATACAGGGCTCAGTAGTGACCTCAGTGACCAGTAGGCTTTCATACAGGGCCTCAGTAGTGACCTGAGTGGCCCGTAGGCTTTCATACAGGGCCTCAGTAGTGACCTCAGTAGTGGTTTAACGAAGGACATAAGTAGTGACTTGGGTAGTCAGTGGTGGTTTAATGAAGGATTTAAGTAGTGACTTTGGTAGTCAGTGCTGGTTTAGTGAAGGACTTAAGTAGTGACTTGGGTAGTCAGTGGTGGTTTAATGAAGGACTTCAGTAGTGACCTGGGTAGTCAGTAGTGGTTTAATGAAGGACTTAAGTAGTGACCTGGGTAGTCAGTGGTGGTTTAATGAAGGACTTAAGTAGTGACTTGGATAGTCAGTGGTGGTTTAATGAAGGACTAAAGTCGGGACTTGGGTAGTCAGTGGTGGTTTAATGAAGGACTTCAGTAGGGACTTTGGTAGTCAGTAGTGATTTAATGAAGGACTTAAGTAGTGACTTGGGTAGTCAGTGGGGGTTTAATGAAGGACTTCAGTAGTGACCTGGGTAGTCAGTGGTGGTTTAATGAAGGACTTAAGTAGTGACCTGGGTAGTCAGTGGTGGTTTAATGAAGGACTAAGGTCGGGATTTGGGTAGTCAGTGGTGGTTTAATGAAGGACTTCAGTAGGGACTTGGGTAGTCAGTAGTGATTTAATGAAGGACTTAAGTAGTGACCTGGGTAGTCAGTGGTGGTTTAATGAAGGACTAAGGTAGTGACTTGGATAGTCAGTGGTGGTTTAATGAAGGACTAAAGTCGGGATTTGGGTAGTCAGTGGTGGTTTAATGAAGGACTTCAGTAGGGACTTGGGTAGTCAGTAGTGATTTAATGAAGGACTTAAGTAGTGACTTGGGTAGTCAGTGGTGGTTTGATGAAGGACTTAAGTAGTGACTTGGGTAGTCAGTGGTGGTTTGATGAAGGACTTAAGTAATGACCTGGGTAGTCAGTAGTGGTTTGATGAAGGACGTAAGTAGTGAATTGGGTAGTCAGTAGTGGTTTAATGAAGGACTTAAGTAGTGACTTGGGTAGTCAGTGGGGGTTTAATGAAGGACTTAAGTAATGACCTGGGTAGTCAGTGGTGGTTTGATGAAGGACGTAAGTAGTGACTTGGGCAGTCAGTAGTGATTTAATGAAGGACTTAAGTAGTGACTTGGGTAGTCAGTAGTGATTTAATGCAGGACTTAGGTAGTGACTTGGATATTCAGTGGTGGTTTAATGAAGGACTTAAGTAGTGACTTGGGTAGTCAGTGGTGGTTTAGTGAAGGACTTAAGTAGTGACTTGGGTAATCAGTCGTGGTTTAATGAAGGACTTAAGTCGGGGCTTCGGTAGTCAGTGGTGGTTTGATGAAGGATTTAAGTAGTGACTTGGGTAGTCTGTAGTGATTTAATGAAGGACTTAAGTAGTGACTTGGGTAGTCAGTAGTGATTTAATGAAGGACTTAAGTAGTGACCTGGATAGTCAGTGGTGGTTTAATGAAGGACTTAAGTCGGGACTTGGGTAGTCAGTGGTGGTTTGATGAAGGACGTAAGTAGTGACTTGGGTAGTCAGTAATGGTTTGATGAAGGACGTAAGTAGTGACTTGGGTAGTCAGTAGTGAATTGATGAAGGACTAAAGTCGGGACTTGGGTAGTTAGTGGTGGTTTAGTGAAGGACTTAAGTAGTGACTT
>JAWQFJ010005636.1:5000-16739 GCA_034096865.1 Theodoxus fluviatilis | reverse complement strand
TCCTATAGTAGTGGGATACTCTTGGTGTGGGATGTATAGCAGTGGAATAGTCTTGGTGTGGGATGTATAGCAGTGGGATAGTCTTGGTGTGGGATGTATAGCAGTGGGATACTCTTGGTGTGGGATGTATAGCAGTGGAATAGTCTTGGTGTGGGATGTAGAGCAGTGGGATAGTCTTGGTGTGGGATGTATAGCAGTGGAATAGCCTTGGTGTGGGATGTATAGCAGTGGAATAGCCTTGGTGTGGGATGTATAGCAGTGGGATAGCCTTGGTGTGGGATTTATAGCAATGGAATAGTCCTGGTGTGAAATGTATAGCAGTGAAATAGTCTTGGTGTGGGATGTATAGTAGTGATATACCCTTGGTGTGGGATGTATAGCAGTGGGATAGCCTTGGTGTGGGACTTATTACGGTGGGATAGTCTTGGTGTGGGATGTATAGTAGTGATATACCCTTGGTGTGGGATGTATAGCAGTGGGATAGCCTTGGTGTGGGATGTAGAGCAGTGGAATAGTCCTGGTGTGAGATGTATAGCAGTGGGATAGCCTTGGTGTGGGATGTATAGTAGTGATATACCCTTGGTGTGGGATGTAAAGCAGTGGGATAGCCTTGGTGGGGGATGTATAGCAGTGGGATAGCCTTGGTGTGGGATGTAGAGCAGTGGAATAGTCCTGGTGTGAGATGTATAGCAGTGGGATAGCCTTGGTGTGGGATGTAAAGCAGTGGGATAGCCTTGGTGTGGGATGTAAAGCAGTGGGATAGCCTTGGTGTGGGATGTAAAGCAGTGGGATAGCCTTGGTGTGGGATGTAAAGCAGTGGGATAGCCTTGGTGTGGGATCTAAAGCAGAGGGATAGTCTTGGTGTGGGATCTAAAGCAGAGGGATAGTCTTGGTGTGGGATGTAGAGCAGTGGGATAGTCTTGGTGTGGGATGTAGAGCAGTGGGATAGTCTTGGTGTGGGATGTATAGCAGTGGGATAGTCTTGGTGTGGGATGTATAGCAGTGGGATAGTCTAGGTGTGGGATGTATAGCAGTGGGATACTCTTGGTGTGGGATGTATAGCAGTGGAATAGTCTTGGTGTGGGATGTATAGTAGTGATATACCCTTGGTGTGGGATGTATAGCAGTGGGATAGCCTTGGTGTGGGATGTATAGCAGTGCGATAGCCTTGGTGTGGGATCTAAAGCAGAGGGATAGTCTTGGTGTGGGATCTAAAGCAGAGGGATAGTCTTGGTGTGGGATGTATAGCAGTGGGATAGTCTAGGTGTGGGATGTATAGCAGTGGGATACTCTTGGTGTGGGATGTATAGCAGTGGAATAGCCTTGGTGTGGGATGTATAGCAGTGGGATAGCCTTGGTGTGGGATGTAGAGCAGTGCGATAGTCTTTGAGTGGGATGTATAGCAGTGGGATAGTCTTGGTGTGGGATGTAGAGCAGTGGGATAGTCTTGGTGTGGGATGTATAGCAGTGGGATAGTCTTGGTGTGGGATGTATAGCAGTGGGATAGTCTTGGTGTGGATGTATAGCAGTGGGATAGTCTTGGTGGGAAGTGTATAGCAGTGGGATAGTCTTGGTGGGAAGTGTATAGCAGCGGAATAGCTTTGGATTGGGATGTATAGCAGTGAGATAACCTTGATGTGGGATTATAGCAGTGGGATAGCCTTGGTGCGAAGTGAATAGCAGTGGGATAGCCTTGGTGCGGGATGTAAAGCAGTGGGATAGCATTGATGTGGGATATGTGGTAGTGAGATAGCCTTGATGTGGGATGTCCAGTAGTGAGATGGCCTTGAAGTGGGAAGTCCAGTTGTGAGATGGCCTTGAAGTGGAACGTATGTATAGTGGTTAAATAGCTTTGAAGTGGGATATATGACAATGGAATAACAGAGTGTGATGTATAGTAGTTAGATAGCCTTGAAGTCGGATGCATAATACTGAGATGGCCTTGAAGTGGGACATACATTAGTTAGATAGCTTTGAAGTGGGATATATGATTGTGGGAAAGCCTTAGAGAGTGATGTATAGTAGAGGAATGGCCTTCAAGTAGGATGTGTAGAAGTGAGATACCCTTGAAGTGGAATGTATGATGGTGGGATAGCCATAGAGTGTGATATAGATTAGTGAGATGGTCTTGAAGTGGAATGTATAATACCGGGATAGCCTTGCAGTGGGATAGAGTGATGTGATGTCTAGTGAGATAGGGGTGTGCTGGGGAATGGTGGAATGTGATATCAGTGTAGTGGAGCAACGTTTGCATGTTTGGGAGAGCTGAGCTGGGTGAAGCGGAGCTTTGACCATAGGGGGTGGAAATGGCTGGGTTTTGTTGATATGATAGTGAGTAGAAGTGACGTAGGGTCGGTTTTTGGCATTTTATAGAGAGGAAGGGATGAGATGGCACTGGCTGGCATAAAGCAGATGGCTGTAATGGAAGCTATCGTACTGTACTGCATAGTATAAAAGTGTATTGTTTTCAGTTGCGATTATTTGTTATAATGAATTGTGCGGCATCGAATAATGTAAAGTCCTGTAGCAATAAACTCTCCTGTACGATTATGTATTTAATTATATTTCATTGCGCCGTATAGCACTGAACTGTTCTGTGATATACTGTAGTTATGCCATTGTATTGCACTGTATCACACGTGGCTGTGCCGTTTTGATTCCATAGTGTCGACTGAAATTGTCATTCTTTGTGTTGTACTGTATCCCAGTATATCGGGTTGTGTCGTGTTGTATTCTAATGTATACGATGTTGTGTTTTGTTCCTCTATACCATAATCTGTTGTTCCGGATTCTTTCATACTATATAACGTTGTATTGCTTCGTTTTGTACTGTATTGCCGTGTGATGTAGTGCACTGCCCTGTATTGCAAGAGGTTCTCGTGTAGTGCAGTCACATGGAGTGGAGTGGCGAGGAATGGGATGGCGTGTGACAAGTACCATGTACTGGAGTCAGCTGGAAAGGGAGGAGGTGGGGTGGAGTCAGGTATTCACTACGGAATTGCAATGATAAGGACTCGGGGTAACGTGAAACGAAACATATTGTAGTCTACGGGGTGGGAAGAGGTGAAACTGGATGCCGCGGTCGCGGATGGGAGTGGAACGGAACGCAGTAAAATGGCGTTGTTATCGTGGGCTTAAATAAGCTGATCAAGACTGGGGTGGGGTGGGTGGGTGGGGGTGGGGGTAATCGACTGCAACGGGACGCATCGAGGCGGAGGAGCTGAATGATCAGCGAGGGCTGGGACAGGTAGCGCGACATGAAAAGCGTGAAGAAGCGCAAGAAAGAGAGACAGGGTCACACAGTGCATGACGGAGCGTACTGAAATGACTGAAGACGCACTGGACTGGAATGGACAGGAGAAAAAAGAAGAATAGAAAGGGTCGTTATGAAAGACTGATGGATAATTTATTAGCACCCTGCCACACGTATGGATTGCAAAAGGAACGGAAGACATCCAGACCTTACCGGTGTGTGTGTGTGTGTGTGTGTGTGTGTGTGTGTGTGTGTGTGCGCGTGCGTGTGCGTGGGTGCGCGCGTGTGTGTGTGTGTGTGTGTGTGTGTGTGTGTGTGAAAAACAAAGACAAACACACACACACACACACACACGCACACACACACACACACACAGACACACACACACACACACACAGACACTCACACATAAACACATACGCGCGCGCGTACGCAAGCATGTGTGTGTCTGTATGCGAGCGTATGAGGACTTTTATGGTGTGTTCGCTTGTGCATGTGCGTGTGTGTGTGTGTGTGTGTGTGTGTGTGTGTGTGTGTGTGTGTGTATACGTGAGTGTGTATTTGTGTATGTGTGTGTTTGTGTGTGTATATATGTGTGCGATCGCGCGCGCGTGTGTGCATGCGTGATTTTTGATTGCGTGCAATTGCGCCCCCGCGCGTGTGTGTATCTGCGTTAGTGCATGCACGTGTGTGCCTGAGCGTGAGTGTAATTGGGAATGCAGAGTGTACACATAATTCCACTTTCCTCAGTATAGGTTTGCTCGCATCCCCTACTCGCCGATCAGTTTCAATGATGACGTGTTTGACTCCATGACGTCATGTCTGCCACAGCTGACGTCACCAGTCTCTGACGACGAGATGCCCCAGGAGGCAGCCATGATCAACACGCAGAGACTGCTGGAGGACACCAGTAAAGTCATCGAAAGGGAGGCCGTGTATGGAAATGTCAAGAAGCTCATGAGAACGCTCTCCTCCGTCGCCTCCGTCTTAGGCAACATTGTGAGTGCTGCCTTGAGGGGCGGGGACTAGAGTGATGGAGGGTGGAGGGGGGTGGGAGTGGGGTAGGCGAGGACAGGAAAGAGAATGGAGGGTGGGGTGGGGTGGAAGAGAGAGAGAGAGAGAGAGAGAGGGAGAAAGAGAGAGAGAGAGAGAGAGAGAGACAGACAGACAGACAGAGAGAGAGAGAGAGAGAGAGAGAGAGAGAGAGACAGAGAGAGAGAGAGAGAAAGAGAGAGAGAGAGACCAGAGACACTATATAGTATAGTATCTCTGGAGAGACAAAGGGGGGGGGGAGAGAGAATTGAATTGCGCACATACACAGGTGAAAGGGGTGGGTGTGAGTGGGTGGCGAAGGAAGGAGGCAGGGAGAGATAGACAGACAAATAGCAAGACAGACCGAGGAACGGACTGATGGATGGACAGACGAATGGAAGTGCGGACTGACAAAGACAGAACCGAGACTGATGCACACAGGCAGATATTCATCATCCAGAAGCATTTAGAAACATAGTGACTGACACATCTCTACATGTGTAGGTGCCTGCATCGAATCCATCACATGAAAGTTTTCCACAAATACGCAAAGACAATGAAAGAACTGAGGACGAAATCTATTACCTGTACAACATGTGGCCAGCGGTCACAGATGTCCAAACAAGATTTTTGTGTTTTGGGAAATGCAAGTATTTTTGCAATGTTTTTTCGTTAATTTAATATATCTATGAATAGTGAAGCATTAAAGTTTTTGAAGTTGTACATTTTAAGCAAGGAGCGGTAGCAGCGGTAGTGGTGATAAGATAGCCTTCGAAGATTTCCTACACAACGGGTACATTGCCATGGTAAGACAATAAACAGTTGATTTTCAGACACGTACATGAACATTTCAATCAAATTTTCCACGGACGAACAAATTATGTGTCCCTGACGTGGACGTCTGCAAAAATACGTAACTGACCCCGATTGAACCCTTTCACTGGTTTCTGTGTGTAGCCCTCTAATACCTTGCTCGAGTCAACACTGGTTTCTGCGTGTAGCCCTCCATTGCTTTGCTGGAGTCAACACTGGTTTCTGTGTGTAGCCCTCTAATACCTTCCTCGAGTCAACACTGGTTTCTGTGTGAAGCCCTCTAATACCTTACTCGAGTCAACACTGGTTTCTGTGTGTAGCCCTCCATTGCCTTACTCGCGTCAACACTGGTTTCTGTGTGTAGCCCTCCATTGCCTTGCTCGAGTCAACACTGGTTTATGTGTGTAGCCCTCTATTGCCTTGCTCGAGTCAACACTGGTTTCTGTGTGTAGCCCTCTATTGCCTTGCTCGAGTCAACACTGGTTTCTGTGTGTAGTCCTCCATTGCCTTACTCGCGTCAACACTGGTTTCTGTGTGTAGCCCTTTAATACCCTGCTCGAGTCAACACTGGTTTCTGTGTGTAGCCCTTTAATACCCTGCTCGAGTCAACACTGGTTTCTGTGTGTAGCCCTCTAATACCTTGCTCGAGTCAACACTGGTTTCTGTGTGTAGCCCTCTAATACCGTGCTCGAGTCAACACTGGTTTCTGTGTGTAGCCCTCCATTGCCTTGCTCGAGTCAACACTGGTTTCTGTGAGTAGCCCTCCATTCCCTTGCTCGAGTCAACACTGGTTTCTGTGTGTAGCCCTCCATTGCCTTGCTCGAGTCAACACTGGTTTCTGTGTGTAGCCCTCTAATACCTTGCTGGAGTCAACACTGGTTTCTGTGTGTAGCCCTCCATTGCCTTGCTCGAGTCAACACTGGTTTCTGTGAGTATCCCTCTGTTACCTTGCTCGAGTCAACACTGGTTTCTGTGTGTAGCCCTCTAATACCTTGCTCGAGTCAACACTGGTTTCTGTGTGTAGCCCTCCATTGCCTTACTCGAGTCAACACTGGTTTCTGTGTGTAGCCCTCTATTGCCTTGCTGGAGTCAACACTGGTTTCTGTGTGTAGCCCTCCATTGCCTTACTCGAGTCAACACTGGTTTCTGTGTGTAGCCCTCTATTGCCTTGCTGGAGTCAACACTGGTTTCTGTGTGTAGCCCTCTAATACCTTGCTCGAGTCAACACTGGTTTCTGTGTGTAGCCCTCCATTGCCTTACTCGAGTCAACACTGGTTTCTGTGTGTAGCCCTCTATTACCTTGCTCGAGTCAACACTGGTTTCTGTGTGTAGCCCTCTATTACCTTGCTCGAGTCAACACTGGTTTCTGTGAGTAGCCCTCTAATACCTTGCTCGAGTCAACACTGGTTTCTGTGTGTAGCCCTCCATTGCCTTGCTCGAGTCAACACTGGTTTCTGCGTGTAGCCCTCTAATACCTTGCTCGAGTCAACACTGGTTTCTTCGTGTAGCCCTCTAATACCTTGCTCGAGTCAACACTGGTTTCTTCGTGTAGTCCTCCATTGCCTTGCTCGAGTCAACACTGGTTTCTGTGAGTAGCCCTCTAATACCTTGCTCGAGTGAACACTGGTTTCTTCGTGTAGCCCTCTAATACCTTGCTCGAGTCAACACTGGTTTCTTCGTGTAGTCCTCCATTGCCTTGCTCGAGTCAACACTGGTTTCTGTGAGTAGCCCTCTAATACCTTGCTCGAGTCAACACTGGTTTCTTCGTGTAGCCCTCCATTGCCTTGCTCGAGTCAACACTGGTTTCTGTGAGTATCCCTCTGTTACCTTGCTCGAGTCAACACTGGTTTCTGTGAGTAGCCCTCTAATACCTTGCTCGAGTCAACACTGGTTTCTTCGTGTAGCCCTCCATTGCCTTGCTCGAGTCAACACTGGTTTCTGTGAGTATCCCTCTGTTACCTTGCTCGAGTCAACACTGGTTTCTTCGTGTAGCCCTCCATTGCCTTGCTCGAGTCAACACTGGTTTCTGTGTGTAGCCCTCTATTGCCTTGCTCGAGTCAACACTGGTTTCTGTGTGTAGCCCTCCATTGCCTTGCTCGAGTCAACACTGGTTTCTGTGTGTAGCCCTCCATTGCCTTGCTCGAGTCAACACTGGTTTCTGTGTGTAGCCCTCCATTGCCTTGCTCGAGTCAACACTGGTTTCTGTGTGTAGCCCTCCATTGCCTTGCTCGAGTCAACACTGGTTTCTGTGTGTAGCCCTCTATTGCCTTGCTCGAGTCAACACTGGTTTCTGTGTGTAGCCCTCTATTGCCTTGCTCGAGTCAACACTGGTTTCTGTGTGTAGCCCTCTATTGCCTTGCTCGAGTCAACACTGGTTTCTGTGTGTAGCCCTCTATTGCCTTGCTCGAGTCAACACTGGTTTCTGTGTGTAGCCCTCTATTACCTCGCTCGAGTCAACACTGGTTTCTGTGTGTAGCCCTCCATTGCCTTGCTCGAGTCAACACTGGTTTCTGTGTGTAGCCCTCCATTGCCTTGCTCGAGTCAACACTGGTTTCTGTGTGTAGCCCTCTATTGCCTTGCTCGAGTCAACACTGGTTTCTGTGTGTAGCCCTCCATTGCCTTGCTCGAGTCAACACTGGTTTCTGTGTGTAGCCCTCTATTGCCTTGCTCGAGTCAACACTGGTTTCTGTGTGTAGCCCTCTAATACCTTGCTCGAGTCAACACTGGTTTCTGTGTGTAGCCCTCCATTGCCTTGCTCGAGTCAACACTGGTTTCTGTGTGTAGCCCTCTAATACCTTGCTGGAGTCAACACTGGTTTCTGTGTGTAGCCCTCTAATACCTTGCTCGAGTCAACACTGGTTTCTGTGTGTAGCCCTCTAATACCTTGCTCGAGTCAACACTGGTTTCTGTGTGTAGCCCTCCATTGCCTTGCTCGAGTCAACACTGGTTTCTGTGTGTAGCCCTCTAATACCTTGCTCGAGTCAACACTGGTTTCTGTGTGTAGCCCTCTAATACCTTGCTGGAGTCAACACTGGTTTCTGTGTGTAGCCCTCTAATACCTTGCTTGAGTCAACACTGGTTTCTGTGTGTAGCCCTCTAGTGCCTTACTCGAGTCAACACTGGTTTCTGTGTGTAGCCCTCTAATACCTTGCTCGAGTCAACACTGGTTTCTGTGTGTAGCCCTCCATTGCCTTACTCGAGTCAACACTGGTTTCTGCGTGTAGCTCTCTATTGCCTTGCTGGAGTCAACACTGGTTTCTGTGTGTAGCCCTCTAATACCTTGCTTGAGTCAACACTGGTTTCTGTGTGTAGCCCTCCATTGCCTTACTCGAGTCAACACTGGTTTCTGTGTGTAGCCCTCCATTGCCTTGCTCGAGTCAACACTGGTTTCTGTGTGTAGCCCTCTAATACCTTGCTCGAGTCAACACTGGTTTCTGTGTGTAGCCCTCCATTGCCTTGCTCGAGTCAACACTGGTTTCTGTGTGTAGCCCTCTATTGCCTTGCTCGAGTCAACACTGGTTTCTGTGTGTAGCCCTCTAATACCTTGCTCGAGTCAACACTGGTTTCTGTGTGTAGCCCTCCATTGCCTTGCTCGAGTCAACACTGGTTTCTGTGTGTAGCCCTCCATTGCCTTGCTCGAGTCAACACTGGTTTCTGTGTGTAGCCCTCCATTGCCTTGCTCGAGTCAACACTGGTTTCTGTGTGTAGCCCTCCATTGCCTTGCTCGAGTCAACACTGGTTTCTGTGTGTAGCTATCCATTGCCTTACTCGAGTCAACACTGGTTTCTCTGTGCAGCCCTCCATTGCCTTACTCGAGTCAACACTGGTTTCTGTGTGTAGCCCTTCATTGCCTTGCTGGAGTCAACACTGGTTTCTGTGTGTATCCCTCTATTGCCTTACTCGAGTCAACACTGGTTTCTGTGTGTAGCCCTCTATTGCCTTGCTCGAGTCAACACTGGTTTCTGTGTGTAGCCCTCTATTGCCTTGCTCGAGTCAACACTGGTTTCTTCGTGTAGCCCTCTGTTGCCTTGTTCGAGTCAACACTGGTTTTTGTGTGTCGCCCTCTAATACCTTGCTCGAGTCAACACTGGTTTCTGCGTGTAGCCCTATATTGCTTTGCTGGAGTCAACACTGGTTTCTGTGTGTAGCCCTCTAATACCTTGCTCGAGTCAACACTGGTTTCTGCGTGTAGCCCGCTATTGCCTTGCTCGAGTCAACACTGGTTTCTGTGTGTAACCCTCTAATACCTTGCTCGAGTCAACGCTGGTTTCTGTGTGTAGCCCTCTATTGCCTTGCTCGAGTCAACACTGGTTTCTGTGTGTAGCCCTCTATTGCCTTGCTCGAGTCAACACTGGTTTCTGTGTGTAGCCCTCTAATACCTTGCTCGAGTCAACACTGGTTTCTTCGTGTAGCCCTCTGTTGCCTTGCTCGTCAACACTGGTTTCTGTGTGTAGCCCTCTAATGCCTTACTCGAGTCAACACTGGTTTTTGTGTGTAGCCCTCCATTGCCTTGTTTGCGTCAACGTTGGTTTCTGTGTGTAGCCCTCCATTGCCTTGCTCGAGTCAACAGTGGTTTCTGCGTGTAGCCCTCCATTGCTTTGCTCGAGTCAACACTGGTTTCTGTGTGTAGCCCTCCATTGCCTTGCTCGAGTCAACACTGGTTTATGTGTGTAGCCCTCTAATACCTTGCTCGAGTCAACACTGGTTTCTGTGTGTAGCCCTCTATTACCTTGCTCGAGTCAACACTGGTTTCTGCGTGTAGCCCTTCATAGCCTTTCTCGAGTCAACACTGGTTTCTGTGTGTAGCTCTAATACCTTGCTCGAGTCAACACTGGTTTATGTGTGTATCTCTAATACCTTGCTCGAGTCAACACTGGTTTCTTCCTGTAGCCCTCCATTGCCTTGCTGGAGTCAACACTGGTTTCATGCAGACCTGTTGCATACATGTAAATGCTGCTGTCCCATTCCAGCCTTTGTCAACGAACAGGAAGACCTTTCCTGGCAAAGAGATGACATTCTCATTACAGAACGTCCCTGCTGACGACTTTCTGATCGAGGACCCAGACAAAGCGAGACTTAAGACACTGGCAGCTCTCAATGAAGACCTCAATCGTCAACGAAACATCACTCTTCAGGAGACCATCGCTAACGTACGTTGTGTCTTTAGACTTACGATACAGCAAGGTACAATGCAATACAGTACAATATGTGCCATATCTTTCCATATGATATCACACCACACCACACTACGCCACAGCACATCATATTATCGGATTCTAACCTATACTGTACTGTACGCAACGTTTAAGTGCTACACTACACTACGCTACATTATGCCCTACGCTACCTTACACTATACTCTACACTACACTATACTAATACTGATACTAATGCTAAATTATGCAAAGCTAAGCTAAACTCTAATTCACTATACTATAGTGTGTGCCTGTGTGCCTCGGAGTTTGGACTTTGGAGTCATATGCGCATCCACAGATGATGGACAGCGTGTCGTCTTCTTCGACACCCGAGAGACAACCAAGAAGAAGAAGAAGAATACTATACCATACCATACTATACTGCACTGTAGTGTACTGTACTATATAATACAGTATTACACATTAGTAAACAGTACCCATACTATACTAAACACTTTTTTCAATACTGTCCATCTTCCTGTGGCCCTTAACTTAAACAGTAAATCTCCTTATTTTGCGCGCTTGCTTGCTCGCTCACTTTTGATGCACACGCGTCCAGTTTTATTCAGTTAAAATCATGCAACAGAGGTGGGAAGACACTGAATATATGTGTGCTATTTCTTACCGAAAGTGGTGCGAGTAGCTTTGATTGCCTACATTATCTGGAATGAACTTTCATATTCCCCCTGCACTTTATACAAAAGTCTTCACGTTTTTGTTGCTGAACTCGAGGGAGCTCGGGATGGCTGCGTGTTGATAATTTCAGTGGAGAGTCACAGCACGTAATGGCTTTGTAACTCGTTTCTTCCACCTTTCCCGCTCTATCCCCACCCCACCCCATCTCGTTCCCTCCCTAGCGACACCACTGAGGGTGCAATGTAAAGTCGGCCACTTTGGGATTCAATGTTTGAGTTTACAGAAGTGATATGCACTAAGATATTCAGTTACATTTGTTTGTTCTCAACGAATGCATGTGCGTTGGGCAAGTCAGTGGTATATTTCGCTGAACTATGATAACGTTATCGCACTAGAGACGAAGATAGAGCGATTTTAGATATACAGGTAAAGGGAAAGGTGCTCTTTTTATATTGCGACTTTTTCACCCATTGATGGATGCTCAAACCGCACACATTTACCCCCTGGTCATGACGCTACTTCTTTGTATCGCTCCAACACCGTCACAACTCCCTGGGGAGCATGCAACCAGGCTGCGGATGAACGCGCCAGAGTTCTCTCTTACAATCCTCCAACTCAGCTCAGCCAACTGATCCATGATATATTTATGCCGCAAATTTTATTGAGATTAGTTCTAATGTGCATGTGGAACAAATTGATGCTTGTGATAATTTTTTTAAGGTTTCCTTTCTTCTTTTGGATGAAAGGAAATGATTTCATTTCTAGAGCAAGAACTTAGTTGCAAGAACTTGCAATCAGTCGCACTTTTTA
>JAWQFJ010005636.1:0-2500 GCA_034096865.1 Theodoxus fluviatilis | reverse complement strand
ACGAAATATGTGAATGCCTGTTTTGTAACAGAAATGACCAAATCTGTTTCCTTCCTTCCAAAAAACCATGTCTTTCTGCCGACCCTTGTCCAGACGAAGAACACCATGCCCTCTGTGGAGAATGCACTGAGCAACCTACACGACTCACTTCTGGCCATGGTCATCACGGGTCAGGAGGGCAAGGAGGTAAAGCGCGGTAACCTTGCCCTCAAGGCGGTCAAGGGACTGCCTGGGGACTTTGCCTCCAAGCCCATCGCAGCCCAGGATTTCGGGGTTGACCTCTCGTCTCTGAACTCCTCCAGCACCAACAAATCTCAATCGTTCGACGTTAAGGTAGGTAACTCTAGTTACTCCCGTTGTTTTGCTTCATGCTGGGAAACATACATGTCTGAATGAGAAACTTTGTTCGGGATTGTGGATGATTCTTTCCCCACTTTACCTGAACCAGCAATCCGTCCCAGTCATCAAGGTGAGAACCTGCAACCCCGTTGTCTTGTAAATACGTGTACTGCTGCTGTGATTCATATGTGTGACTGAATACGAGAATTCGGTGCAGTTTTTAGAATGCAATTTCATCTTGCAACTACTTTTTTTAAACCACACACCCACACAAAAATCCCTGAGCTGCTGACATTCAAAATCAGAGCACTGTCTTGAATACGTTAAGCCTTTAAAGTATGATTCCATTCAGGATCAGTCCCGGTTTTCGAATTTTAAATATCAATCTTGTTCTCTGTGTGATTCTTACCTACCTCGCATGCATATTTTGGAATAGTAAAGGCTGTTTAAAATCCATGTAACATTTAAAGTTACAATTGAAATATTGCATGTGAAGTTGTATGATTATCTAAAAGAGGAACTTGGGTCGGAAGGTAATAATAGCCCTTCTGTTTTCCCCAGCTCCCATTCAATGACAAATCCCCATCACCACACCAAATGAGACTCTGTAATCTTCTCTGACATCGCCGACAAGATACAGTGCTTGCATACCAGGGTTGGCAAAACAAAACGGCAAACGCTTTGCCAGTACAAGTTGTAGAAAATGTAACTTCTAGAGCATCATGGGTAGTGTCAAAGCGTGGATCGAACGCTAAAACGAACAGCAGTGAGCTAAGACGTATACATGCACGTCTGCCAATGGCGGAGGCTTCGCGTAGTGCAGTAACCTAAACTTTGAAGCCCATTTTCTCAAAATTTCGCACCAGTGGGTACTAGTCTTTAGTGGCACGTAACTTTCTCCCATTTTCGAACTTTTGACACCGTTGGAAAGGAAAATGTTTCCACTTTAGGACTATATGCTTAGCTCAGTATTTCCAGAAGGTCACATCCGTCTCTATCTTGTGGTGGATGGTGACATATGAAACCCCGTACCAGGGAGCGAGTTGCGTTGTGCGTCAAGTGAAATCAAACTGCAAGCCTGTTTAGTGGGTAGAGGCCCTGCTTGTCGATTTTTACGTCTATACAGAAAACTGATCTGTGGTCATTGAAAACAGTACTTGAAGATTTAGAGTCGACCTGCAGCTTATCAAACTGAATTAAAAATAATAAGTTTAATGAGGGTGGTACTTTGCTAGTTTCTTTTTTTAATGTCCGACAATATTCTAATCTTACAGTTTTTCCAAAACGTTGATTCCCAAGGTTGCACGATTTAAATGCGCACAACTTTGCATCAAATCATCCAGTTTAGAGACAAGTTTCACCTTTTAATAAATCATAAATAAAATACTTACAAAAATGCTGCATAAAGCAAAGTCGAGGGAGGAGACGATGCAATTCATTTCCTGCTACGGGGTCACGTATGTACGTCTCCCGTCAGGAAATGGTAAAATCACAAATAATCGAAATACCTCATTTAAAGTCCATCATTGTATCAGGGAGAAGAACAGTACAGTTTCAAAATATGTATTATTTGTGTCTGGTATTCACAATCTTGAGACATTCATGAATGGCGTTTGTGGATTGTTTCATTCGTCGCGCTCTTGTGGTTTTTGTCATTCTTTCAGTAAAGATTAGCAGGAAATAATTTTCTTTTCTTTTCTAGACGACGGTGTTTGACAAGAATCCTTACACCTGGTCAGATTCAGCGGCGGAGATCAGCACACCAGTCTTAAAACTGGACATCACAGCTGACAACGGTACCAAGGTAGGTGGGAGGTGTGGAGGGGGGGGGGGTGTTGGGGAGGGGGTGATGGCAGCGGTTTGACAACCATCAGCCGCCGGATACCTGACGGAAACAACAATGCTGGCATCCTTGAGGAAAGGCCGCTGAAGCCGCCTCACTGTGGGTGTGGCAGTCTAGCAGGCGCCGAACACGGGCAGCCACCAGCAACTAGTGGACACTTCCGGTGGTGTTTTGCGCTGCTCCGTGGTGGAGGTACTGGAGCAGGCCCCGAAAGATCCACGACCACGGGTTCTGGCTGGTGAGGGGAGTGTCCAGCGCCAGCTGCCGTATGTAGTATTCAGTTGTGTGGCGCAGTTTGTCTCCTAGTCCATTGAACTT
>JAWQFJ010005632.1:0-13456 GCA_034096865.1 Theodoxus fluviatilis | reverse complement strand
GCCGTCATAAAATGTAGGGCGTTGGATGGATCGGCTTTCCACACTCCGTGACGACGAGGGCACGCTGCGAGAAGGGCTGAAGGCTGGATCCAGCATTCGGTGACAGGTTCGTCACGATCTCTCTAGTTCTCGTTGATGGTGGTAATGGCTGCCAGTGCTGGTTATCCACGCTGTCCGTCTGCAGAAAACTTCGCATCTGCGCCATCCTTTCTGCAAGCTCTTGATGCAGTTCTTTTCGCAGCCGCTGGTGCTCCTGCTCCAGACTAATGACACGCTCCTCGACTTCTGCTATCTGATGGGTTACTTTCTCTCCTAGACTCTGGAGTTGGCTGTTCGTTTGCTGCTGGAGCTGAAGCAGACGGTCCTCTCTCTCCTCTTGCCGTTTTCTTTCTTCTCTCTCCTGGCGCAGGCGTTCTTCTTTCTCCTCCTGTCGTCTTATTTCTTCTTCTTTCTCCTGGCGCAGGTGTTCCTCTTTCTCTTCTCGCTCTTCCTGTCGTCCTCTTTCTCCTACTGCATTTGCCTCAGCATGGCGATGATGTCAGCTATCGTCGTTTCCTCAGCCATTTTCCTGCTCCGTAGATTGTAGGACATATACGACGTAGATCCCACTTCTGACACCAATTTGTTGCGAATCTGTCGTGCGGCGTAGTTTCCCACTGTTCCCGACAGTGGTACGTCGTATGTCAAGTGAGATGCAGGGACGAAGACGATTTTCCACTCTTTATTGAACGTTGATACAAGCTCTCAGTAACCTATAGGTGGAATGGGGTCTGTCTAAGCAGGCACTGCAGCCTCTATTTATCTGGACAGACAGGAGCAGAAACAGGGGGGGGGGGGGGGGGAGGAGGCAGAGAAGTGGGGGGGGGGGGGAGGAGGAGGCAGAGAAGTGGGGGGGGGGGGAGGGGCTGACCATAAATTATAGTAGAGACAATCTATGGTGCTGACACAAGGCGGCGCCGGACAGGGCAGCCGTGATAGCAACTTGTCAGAGCACAGAGCAGCGAGACGACATGTTTACTTCGGGGGAGACAGCAGCTGGGATAAATAAACATCTCCCACAATCTCACGGCTGGGAGAGGCATGCACTAATTAAACAAATCTAAGCAACCCACAGAAATATTCACAACATGTGTTTTGACGGTTTTTGTTGTACTTGCTGGTTAGTGTGGTGTTGTGGCTAAGGCTACACCGTGTGAGCCACGGGCAACCATTAAGGTTTTGTTGGGTTGGGAGGGGAATGCAGTTTCACCCGTGTGTTTGGGTTTGAGGTGTGTGGTGTAGCATTGTTTCATTTCCCATCGCTTGTGCGCATAAATTGTAGGTCATCAATCGTCTATCGTCATTACCATCATTCACTTTAGCATCAATCATCTATCGTCATTACCATCATTCACTTTCGCCTCCATCTATTTCATTCTACGAGGGGGTCCAATGAGTGAATAAATCTTTGTTTATCCAATAGTAGTTTTTTTTTAGTTCCTGACGATCTGCATGAGAGGTTAAGGTCCCACCTAGCAAGTGTGGGCGCGACACGCAGTCGTCTCTTTTTCCTGACTCGTATCAGTCCTCTCCTTATATACACAAACACGTACCCGTTCTAGAGTTTTCGCGAAAGCAACAGCACAATCTCCGAAGCTCGAGGCGGAAATCGACTAACAAAATTTTTGGTTTTTGCTTTTTCGGCGGTTGGTGGTGAGAGGTAGAGACTGTGGAAAGATCATCTCACAAGCTGGTGGTAAAGTGGCAAACATGTCCAATCATATTGTCAGTTTGTCAGCATGTAACTTAACGTTAAGAAAAAAGTTTTAAAAAAGAATGATTTTGATTTTTTTTGGAGGGGGGTGGGGGTGGAGGGGTGGCAGGGTAACTTGCACTGGCATGCTCTCTACTATGTAAACCATTTTTTTCAGAAAAGGTGTGAAATCCCCTTCTCTTCTGCTGTGCAAAAACTCAAGATGATTGGATAATTCTAAGACCCTGTTGCTAAGGGGAATGTGTGAGGATTGCATGCAAAACTTTGAAAGTTTGAGGTCCGTTTTCTCAAAACAAGTCGCGACTGCAACAGCACAATCTCCGAAGCTCGACTGAGTTTTCAACTTCAAATCGCTATAACTTCCACAATTTTTTGCGAAAGCAACAGCACAATCTCCGAAGCTCGACTGAGTTTTCAACTTCAAATCGCTATAACTTCCACAATTTTTCGCGAAAGCAACAGCACAATCTCCGAAGCTCGAGGCGGAAATCGACTAACGTCGCGTAACACAACAAGCTAATTTTAGCTTAACTCGATCGCGATTCAAGGCCAATGACCTGACCGATACACAAAAATCAACTGTGCTGCGATACCGAAACAACCTCGTCAACAAAATACCGGGAAAATCAATTCGCACAACAAAAACTAATGATTGGAATTGACATTTTAATGGTTTTTGTAGGTGTTTTCCGGTGTTTTCCGGCATTTACTCGAGTTTGGATTGTGGGGCGAAGCGGTTTAGATAGTGGGGCGAAGAGGTTTGGATAGTGGGGCGAACAGGCAAGAATGTGGGGCGAACTGGCAAGAATGTGGGGCGAACTGGCAAGAATGTGGGGCAAAGAAGTTTAGATAGTGGGGCGAAGAGGTTTGGATAGTGGGGCGAAGAGGTTTGGATAGTGGGGCGAACCGGCAAGAATGTGGGGCGAAGCGGTTGGGGCGAACTGGCAAATGGGGTGAAACGTCCAGCACCCGTTTACCGCACCATTCCATGAACAATTACTTCTTATGTCGATTGAGATGCAGTGTCGTTCGACATTCTTGCATTCATCGCTATGTTTAAAGAGTTTTTTGGGGGGATGGGGATTTAGGCGGTTAATTATGTTGTAGGCTTAGAGTTGACTTCGAATCACACCTGAACACTTTACAAGAAAAAGGGAACCATGGATTGAAATTTTCAGCCCTATTTTTCTTCTTCCAGTGTATCCTAAATGTAGGCCTATTCTTGCCTTTGAAGAGTTATTTTCTTCTCCCATTTTACACTATACAGCGTGACATTAAAAGAAAATGTGACCCTCCATCACAAAATGAGTCACTCGTTGCATTTTGAACATTTTGATATCTGTATGTTTTCAAAAAGAGCACACAACAAGCTTCTCAATGGTGCAATAATCATGAACATATGACTACCCTACACAATTTCACATGACTTTGAAGATCGACACCCTAAAAATAAGCTTTTTGAGAAAAACGCGTTTTAAATATAAGTTTACATACATTATTCCACCTTTTCCCCTAGCAACCCTTATTCTAGACTCATGCAATTTGCCACAGAGATGAAGCAGTGGTTTTTGGCTTTGGTTGGCAGCCTACTAGGGTATTCCCCCGTCGATCTGTTGCAGTGGTGGCTACGAAACTTTGAGAAAATCCTTGATGTTGACGATCTGTTAGCGGACGTTTTCTTGTAAATGATTTACCACCACACCCAAAAAACATCATAAAGCATACTCTTACATGTTGATTTCAAACACGAAACTTACTCATACAATTCAGAAGGGACGAGAAGCAAAAAACCCACAAAAATCTTGAAGTCGACCACTACAACCCTCACCTCGTTTGTGGGCGGTTTGCGCAAAATGACTCGACTGCACAACCGACTCATTTAGCGATGGAGAGTCACAAATTATTGTCAACTAAATTAACAACAACTAATTTGAAAATACCTCACCTGCAAACAAGGTATGTGTACACATCCAGGTAGGAAACCTCTGGCCAAGGCATTCTGTCCCGACGAAACTCGCTGGCTTGTACTGTGTACAGTGTGTACGGATCCATTCCAATCACAGCAGTTTTCTGGTCATATCGGGATCTCACATCGCTTGGAAGACCTGCCCTATAAGGTACAGGCTCTTCTTTCTTTGAAAAGTTGGACATTTGATGGTTTAGATCACGCTAAACGAACGAAAATGAACTAAATCACAGAAGGATGCACAGTATCAACAATCGCAGATCGCGTGGCTAGGTTAGAAACATGGCAGACGGCAACCTGCGTATCACGTGGTTGAAAACGACCCATAGGAATGTCCATGTTGAGAAGTTGCACATGTGGAGTGAGAGCTCAGCTCGCTTTTTCCCCTTTCCACATTGTCGGCAAATCATTGTTAAATGTAAACTCTTTAAACATAGCGATGAATGCAAGAATGTCAAACGACACTGCATCTCAATCGACATCAGAAGAAATAGTTCATGGAATGGTGCGGTAAACTTTCCCCATGGAATAAGTTTCCTCATTATCATCTCTGTGGCTAAGCGGTCAGAGCGTTTGACCTGCTGTCACTCGCAGCTGATGGTGCAGTGTTCAAAGCTGCACAAATCCCTGAGTTGAATCATCGGGCACGGTGCTTTATCGACAGTGCGTCTCCTACCGAGCAGTCAAACTGGTCGCTGAGCCCTGAGGAGCGGCAACCAGGGGTGAAAATCGCCCAAAAAGAATTTCCTTTAACTCAGTGAAGACGCAGAATTTCTAGTGCGTGTGTCCCCTGGAATCGCAGAAAAATGAACCAAGTTTTAAAAAATCGTAATTAAAATAAATATGGTAGCTACAAAGCTAAACTTGGTATGGCTAGAAAGGTCTTTCTTTGCCAATACTGGCCAAATGCTGCACTTTATCAAGCTCAGAAAACACTACACTTGCCATGACAGTAAGTAGAGCCATTATTTTGAAAAAGTTCTTTCTCAGAGTGCCCACTGCTTTTTTCTTGGTCTAGAGCTCTAAAAAATGTGAACTTAAAAAAATGGCCCAAAAACACACTGGAGAAATTTTGTGATGATTGTGTTTATTAGTCCTGAGTTACAATCAACATCCTCGTCATCTTCTTCCCAGTTCTCCTTCGGGCGGGGATAGTTGATGATGCACTACCGTGGCATCGTTACAGAACCCTTTATCTTAGCCGATGATGGCGAGGTCGACCTAGTTTCAGCCAGCATGACAGCTTCGCTCTCATCATCGCTCTCTGATACCTCATCATTAGCGAGAGGAAAATCACTACTATCATCATCATCATGAAAGGGATCATCTACATCCGTTCCTATCTCACACAGAGCATCCTCTTCAGCATCAGAACCATCCTCTATAGCAATCTCCACTGGCTCACCCAGCTCGTGCTGCGATTCAAGTTACGCCGCCATTATTAATATAATATTACGTGCCTCCTAGTGCATCGCTAATAATGGTTATGGTCTGGCCGGGAAAGATCTGTGTGTGGATCTAAAGCTGGCAAACTATAGTGCAGAGACCAATTAAAGACTAGACTAGTTCCCTAAACCATATTTTCCTTGTTGTATTGGGGGGGATATGCTAATGTGGTAGGCTCAATTGAGCCTTTGCGCCGCGAACGAGTTACAATAATGATAATAGATCACTCAATTGATCCCAAAATCAAAGTTCCACATGTTCAAATTCACAAATGATCAAAGGCAGACTCATGCAAAATAATTTTTTGAGGTAAACTTTTCTTTCTGCTGAAATTGTAAAATTCAGGGAGTTTTTGAGAAAAAACTTCAAATTCAGGGAGTTGCAAGGGCCCTTGAACCTGGCAGCAGACAGCCAGACGGGGGGCTGGTGTAGCACAGTGCAAGCAGCAACAATGTGCAGCAACACATAGCTACGGAAGAAGGTAGATACGTTTGATATAGCAGATTCACCGGTCACTGTCATCAGAGTCACTTGAATCATATGGGCTTTCATCTTCCTCGTCATGGGGAGGAAAATCTTCAAAGTAGAAGTGCATACCGAACCTTTCCCGTTTCTGCTTCGTCATCTCATGGAACTCCCTAATGTGGTTGTCGGGGTCATACTTCAGGGCTATGTCTACAGACTCAGGGTGTTCCTTCAGATACTGTTCGCTGGCTCCCCTGCTGCCATCTTCATTTCTTCTTCATGTAGTTGGTCACTGTCAAAACTTTCCAATTTGCACTTTTTTGGTCCAAAGTGATCATAGTCAATGTTGGGCTCCTGGTACAGATAGCATATTGTGGTCCCACATGGACATGTCCTTTTGTTGCAGCCAGACTCCTTGAGGAAGCGCCTCTTGCACTGGGGACAGGTGCGCAGCATGGCCTCCGAGATGCGGTTTTCAATGAAGATTCGCATGGCAACCTCATCCGACTTCTCCAGCTCATTGCATCTCAGTGGAATATGGTTAGGTTCACGACAAAGCCTGCAGCTCTCTTTCAAGTATTTAGCATTCTGACATTTGAAGACTTTGTCATCAGGGTTGGGCATGATGGTTGCAAAGGGACAAAAGGGACAGGTGACAAGGTCCTTGATGTCAGCTTCCAGAACTGCCTTCTCCTGCAGCCGGACCAGGAGGATGGACAGAGGTTTGGGCGGCAGCACCTTCTTCAAGACTTGCAGAGGAAACGTTGTCTCACAGCCCTCTTCTAGGCAGGGAAACGTGAAATTAGCCTCGCTCATCTGAGTCTGTGCATAGCGCCTGATGCATTCTTGGCAGAACAGGTGCCCATCATCGCATGTCTCCATCTCATCATACAGAAGCTCATCATCGTAGCAGCACTTGCACTCGCAGAGCTCCTTCTTGGCCCTGGCTTTGACCACTTTGAAAATCCTGATATTCTTCTTGGCCTCCAGGTAATCTTGAATTTCTTGTTTGTGTTGAAAGTACCACACTTCATGGAAAAAGAACTCATCTGGTTCCTGGGGATATGGTCTGTCGGCTCGAGGTGGAAAACCCAGGCGAAACTTTTTGGACAAGCGGAGCTCTTCCTCTGTATCATGCCTCAAAAGTTCTTCCCAAGCTGGAGTGAGATGATAATTGCAGGACTCCAACACTCTCCGGATGAATCCACTCCTCACGTGGCTAAACTCATTTAGAAACTTCACATTGCAGTGTTCTTTGTACAGTACAATGCCCCCATAGGCTTCTCTGTGTTGTGGAAGACTCCAGATGGGTCAGGGAATTTCTCCAGGAATGCCTCAACAGTCATCCAAATTCCACAGTCTTCTTCTTTCAGCTTCCTTTCGCTCAGTGGCAAGCCTGTCACTCAGCCTGGGATAGTTTCTTCTTTCAGTCATTTCTGCTGCAATGTTCTGGGCCCTCTCAGGATCATGCATTTTCCTCTGCAAACTCTTCTCCAGAAACTTTGGATCACAATCAGGAAACATGTCCTTGAGAATGTCTAGCTCTTCTTGCATTGTAGGCTTCTTTGTCAAATCTTTCTGCTTCATCTGGGGTCCTGCACCTGCTCCCTCAAAGTCATTAATTGTGGCCAGCAGTTCCTCAATTACTCTCTGCACACGGTCTGGCTTCTCATGGTAAACTTCCAGGTAGGCATACAGCTCATTTTGTTCCCTGTCAGGAAACATTTTAGAAATGGTTTGTACATCCTTGTAGACTGGATCATTTAAGATGGGGTCTCCTCTAGCTAGTGGAGCTGGTTCCACTTGCAAGTTTTCCTTCACTTCCGCAGAGGATTCTTTGTCATTCTGCAGTTTCTCCACCTTCCTGGGCATTACTTTATGCTGGAGTCTGGAATAATAGTAATGTTAAGACCCAATGTAAAGACTGAATTACGGTACTCGAATATTGCACAGCTGGTAACACAAAAAAATAATTCATTAAACTTCTATAGAGTTTAGAAGTTAATGGTTCAGTGTGAGACCCTCTAAGCAAATGAGTGGACATTGCAAAAATGTGCAATAAATATATACCATGTATAATTTTAAAATCAATTATTTTCTGTAATCCTCAGTGCAACTGATGATGGATAAAAGCTTGATAGATTCGCTCTGATTTAGTCTCATCTGGACTTGGGGGCAGCTCTGAGGGCAGCAGGAACTTGTTGGGTGTCTGCAAGTAAGATAAATGCCATATTGAATCCATTCTTCTCGAGGGTAATGCTTTCACAGGATTATGTGCAGCAAAAGTCCTCAAGTAAACCCATCATTCAGTTAGAATGTCCATTAAAAAACAAAGCATGCAGAGCATAATCTTCCGTAAGGCACTTAAATTATGCGTAACGTTTGAATCCAGCAGTTTTATTGGTATGGGAATGCACCGCAAGAAAAGCATGCACACAACACTGAAAGATCCAAGCTTTTCCAAACCAGAGGTATGTTGGGTCCATTTAGGGCAATTATAACCAAAGCTAAAAATACATCTTTACAGATAGATAAACATTTGTCTTATATTGCTAACATTATGGCAAACTGCAATAACAATAAACTTTCATTCAGGAGAACAAAAGAAAACAAAACAACAAACAACCGGGGTAAATAAGATTGTGGTGTAAAGGCCACAAACGACATTTATCACATGGTATGGGTTTCGAGGAACAGATGTCTCTGTGTTTCATCTGAACTGATGAGAGTTTGCAGGCTGCTGGAAAGTATCTTGTAGCTGTTCATTTCTGTGGATGCCAGACCATATGCAGTCAGTTTGAAATTGCCAGTTGGAATTTTGTATGTGTCAGTTTTTGTGCCAGTGCTGTCATACCAAAGCAGTGATGGATTATAAACATTTTCAAGAGTGCGATTTACTCTTTCTACTGAGAGGAGAAGAGCCTGTGTTTGAAGCCCCAGCTGCCTCCATTGAACTTGCAGAATACATTCCTTTGCTGTTGCTTCGTTTCTCCAAGTGGTAATAGTTACCAGATCAAGATGTTCCTGCCGGGGGTATGCCCGTGCCATCTCTCAGTCAGAGATGCAGGGTTTTCTTGGTGCAGATTTGTCCAACTGACACGTACGGAAGTGCTAGTCTGCTTCCAATGCCAGCAGCTTACGCTGCCTGTCTGACCGTGAGTTTGCATAGACTGGGCGTCTTTCAGCGAGAATTTGTCACAGGCCTGTCATAAGGTGAAGAGAGTACAGATGTGTAGACTTGGATAACAAAGATCCTGTGAGCATGGCAGTTGACACTGCAGTGAGTAGTGTGGCACAAGGGCCAGGTCGTGGTTTCCATGTTGGGTGCTAGATCACTAATTAGTCAGCACCTAACAACAGTAAGTGTCCCTTTGAGGTGACCATGGGTTCCAGCTCATACATTGAGCTATCGGGCCTGCAATGTATAGCAATGTCCAACCTAACAACAGTAAGTGTCCCTTTGAGGTGACCATGGGTTCCAGCTCATACATTGAGCTATCGGGCCTGCAATGTATAGGAATGTCCATGTTGAGAAGTTGGACATGTGGAGTGAGAGCTCAGCTCGCTTTTTCCCCTTTCCACATTGTCGGCGAATCATTGTTAAATGTAAACTCTTTAACCTTGTGTGTGTCAGACCACTTTTCCTGAATGTCAGGGTTTTTTCTGCATTAATGGGTCACATTAAAAATGATATTTTAACAGGAGAAGGAATAAAGGCAGCCTTCATAAACATATATGTCAAAAACGCTCTAAGAATGAGCTACATATTTTTTGCAATAATTTTGATGATAACAGAAACAGCAATGAGAAACTGATGGAAAAGTACAACACTCAGGAAATGAATGAAAATAATTTCTTACTATTCACTCCTCTCAGGGTACTTTGCCAAGCAATAAAAGAAGTAAAATTCACAACAGATTTAGGGAAATCATTTTCCACTACAAAAATAACAAAAAAATAAACATAATTTGGCCTTAATAGATTTTGCAAAGATTGTAAGTAAATAGGTGCAAATGCCGCACAGAACTCATACTGGTGGTACTCCACTCCAACACTCTACACAACTCCATTAAAAAAATCCAAACTCTATAGAATTGTGAAATATGATGAATAGAAATTATCATACACTTTTCCATGAAGGTGGAGATCCAAGGAATAAAAAGAAAATACAGGAAAAAAATCAGCATGCATTTGAAAAAGTATCAAAAACACCTTGTTGCACATCTAATCTACAGCACAAGAAAGCAAATCTCTACAATTACGTTTCCAGTGCTGAATCATATTTGTGGGAGTAATGACATTCTGTTCCTGCACTCATTGTTCCATGAGTGAACAAGCTAAAGGAAAAACTTAATAAAAAAAGAAGTGGGACTGACCGAATTGAAAATCTACCTCAGTTCAGTATCTGTGTCAGTATTCCCATGACTGATCTGATTCCCCTCACTCAGATTTAGTTCTATTCCAGGTCGGTTCTAGCAATCACAGAATGGGAGTACGTAGAACCGATCAGGTCGGTTCCTGACACTCGCGGGTTAAACATAGCGATGAATGCAAGAATGTCGAACGACACTGCATCTCAATCGACATAAGAAGTAATAGTTCATGGAATGGTGCGGTAAACTTTCCCCATGGAATAAGTTTCCTCATTATCATCTCTATGGCTAAGCAGTCAGAGCGTTTGACCTGCTGTCACTCGCAGCTGATGGTGCAGTGTTCAAAGCTGCACAAATCCCTGAGTTGAATCATCGGGCAAGGTGCTTTATTGACAGTGCGTCTCCTACCGAGCAGTCAAACTGGCCGCTGAGCCCTGAGGAGCGGCAAACAGTGGTGAAAATCACCCAAAAAGAATTTCCTTTAACTCCGTGAAGTGACAGAATTTCTAGTGCGTCTGTCCCCTGCAATCGCAGGAAAATGGACCAAGTTTAAAAAATCGTAGTAAAATAAATACAGTAGCTACAAAGCTAAACTTGGTGTGGCTAGAAAGGTCTTTCTTCGCCAAAACTAGCCAAATGTTGCACTTAAAACACTACACTTGCCATGACAGTAAGTAGAGCCATTATTTTGAAAAAGTTCTTTCTCAGAGTGCCCACTGCTTTTTTCTTGGTCTAGAGCTCTAAAAATAGTGAACTTCAAAAAATGGCCCCAAAACACACTGGAGAAATTTTGTGATGATTGTGTTTATTAGTCCTGAGTTACAATCAACATCCTTGTCATCTTCTTCCCAGTTCTCCTTTGGGCGGGGGTAGTTGATAATGCGATACCGTGGCAGTGTTACAGAACCCTTTATCTCAGCCGATGATGGCGAGGTCGACCTAGTTTCAGCCAGCATGATAACTTCGCTCTCATCATCGCTCTCTGATACCTCATCATTAGCGAGAGGAAAATCACTACTATCAGGGTTCGTACAGGTCATGGAAAACCTGGAAAGTCATGGAATTTGATTTTTCATTTTCCAGGCCTGGAAAATCATGGAATTTCAATTTAAGTCATGGAAAGTCATGGAATTTAATAAATAAATAAAAATAAAATAAAAATGTTTTCTAGGCTGTGCTTCGCGCGATACTCTCAATCAATTTTTACACGCTGCGAACGACAGGAAAACGTGCCCTTGCATCCCATTGGTTAATTTTGAAGGCTCGTTTGTCTTCTGCTTCCTGATTGGTTCTTTGGCTAGGTGACCTGGTTTCATTTCCACGCCGGTCGGGTCAGTTGGTTCAAACGAGGAGAAAGTGAAAAGAGCTTGTTTTGTTTGTGGTGCAGTGTTTCTTTGAGATTATCATCATGCCTGGAAAGTGTCGATTTCAAGACACTTGGACACAGACGAAAAATACCATGAGTGGGTCATGCGAGTGAAACTGAATGGGATGGCAAAGTGCCGATTTTGTGAAAAAGAGTTTCATGTGTCCAACATAGGAGAGGCAGCCTTGAAAAGCTACATGAAAGGTATCGCGCACACAGTACGCTAAGTCATGGGAAATGTTATTGAGGCTCATGGAAAAGTCATGGAAATTTGTATCTAAAAACCTGTACGAACCCTGCGTTCAGTTTTTTACTGAACAAAGATTCTTTGCCTCTCAGTGACGCACGCACGCACGCACACACATAAACACTCACACACACCCACATGCATGCACACAAGGACACACACACATCATGCGCGCACTTACACACACAAAATGCATATAGGTGTCAGAAGGGGAGGAGGACGCTACGACTAGATCGAGGGTTGGAGGGACGACGGGGGGGGGGGGGGGGGGGGGGGGGGGGAGGGGTAGGGGACGGCGCGGGGGGTGGGGGAGTAAGGGCGAAGCGGAATTCAGCCGCACAGGTAGTGTAGAATGTAGAACTGGATATTGAAGCGGAATTCAGCCACACAGGTAGTGTAGAATGTAGAACTGGATATTGAACGCCCATAGCTTGATGCCCCTCCCCCCGGCCCCCACCTCCATAAGCACACTCATACACACAATGTGACACACTGATACCCACTTTTAGAGCGCAGACAGTAACAACATACAGTTTCAAATCAATCAACAAATAAAAATTCATAAGGAAAAAATAAGAAAAGCCCACCTGCATGACGTAAACCAGTCCAGCAGCGCTTTTTCCACAGACGGCAGCTGAGAGCTCCGTGCCCGCTTGCTCGTCGTCACAATGTCGCCGCTTCTTGCCTGAGCAAGATATTTGTTCTTGTCTTTCATGATGTTCGACAGCGTTGGCAGGGGGACACCTAAATCAATGGCCATCTGTGTTCGGGATTTGTGTGGACTGTCCTCTACTGCCTTTATGATTTTAAGGCGCTCAGACAATGTCAACACTCTACGTTTGCCTGTAACTTTCGCTTTGCTGTGCGAGTCCGCCATTTTGCAAGTTCGAGTCGCTATGGAAGGGAAATTACTCTCACCACACTTTGGTGACTTGGGTCTACTTTCGTGTTCTTACAACCGGTCTTGCAACAACACATTTGTGCTGCTCGGGACCAGAAGTTTGCTTTTTATACATCCGATTTTCATACAACCAAAACATTCTGAGTAATAACAAAGAGTAGCTTCTGCCGGTGTCACAGCGCCGAAGGTGATTTCATCGCGCATGCTTCTGCGCATGCCCCGAAACCGGAAGTGACGTATTTTGTACGTTCGGCGATGCCTAAAAGCATCGCGCATCGTTATGCATCGCGCCTGGTAAACGTTAATTTTCAGTGTTCTCTGGAGCTTAAACATGGATATCCAATGCGAATTAGGCACTCTAGAGGCCCCTCCAGTTGCAATGTGTTCATAGAATAGAAATAAACACATGTTTTCATCAACATACAACAAGAGTTGAACTGAGGCAAATGTTACCTTGTTCTGCGTATCTGGTAGCACGACGAGCGACTTTTCTGCCTGTATCAGCTGTCCAGGCAGGGGAAGTGCCATTCTTTCGGTGGCTGAAATGCTGCAGAACCTCTGACACTTCTGAGATAAACTTGTCCACTTCTTGATTGAACTGTTCATTGGAAAGTACGTTTTTTTTCGGTTTTGTCTTCGTCCTCTCACTTGCCGCCATCTTGTTAACTTTAGTCTCGCGGCACATCACCTTTGAACGAGGCGCGATACACGCGTCACTTCCGGTTTTGACGCATGCGCAGAACCAAAGAGTATGATTTACCAACAGCGTCAGGACACCGGGACCCTGCCTGCCCCTTTCATACATCCAGACTTTCATACATCCGGTGTTTTATACATCCGGTCTATACTGTATTCAAGCACATGTACTAACCCATAGACATCTGTTTTTTAAAAAAGAAGAGAAAAAAAAAGATGTTATTAACTCATGCACTATGCATA
>JAWQFJ010005631.1:32500-51945 GCA_034096865.1 Theodoxus fluviatilis | reverse complement strand
TTTGTGTGTGTGCTGATGCTGTCGTGATCTTTTGCGTATTTGTTCATTAGTGTCGAGGTTCGGACCTACAGGGTTTTAATTGCGTTTTTATGCTTTAAGGAGGCCCTGACTCGAAGTTCTTACTGCGCTGTGCTTTTCCTTTCCCGCCCCCCATTGGCCCGTTTTGATTCAAAGGTGCAAGACGGGATGCTGCGCTGCCTATCTTATAAGGAGTCGGGTTCATTCTAGGAGCTATGGCAGAAGTCTTGTACTAGTGATGCACCTACATGTAAATCATACACTGTTCACACTAATTTATCTATTCCTGTCGGAGAGGTTTTCTTTCCTACCCCATGTACCTGATACGCGAAACGCTTCATTGTACTAATGTACATAATTATTCATTACTTCACCATTACGTAGCCATGACGATTATCCCGCTGGGGGACCATTATTGTCTTCAGTATTCAATTATTGTCGCCGCCACACAAACCACAGTCACACAAAGTCTAGTAGACATTCGCACGTACAATATCACCTATCTCACATATATGCGCAAAATCGGTATACACGCATCATATGTAATCAGCTCCACGCCAGGCTTTGCCGCCACAGCGACTTGCACGACGAAACAAGAACGGCTGCGACACACAAGACTTACGACGAAAAGGCTTATAGCCACACACACACACACACACACACACACACACACACACACACACACACACACACCACACACACGAATCTAATCTTTTTTTATACCTGCTTTTGGTGAGCTGCAACAACCAGCCTTGGGCTAGCCACTGACCACACACGAATAGCTCAAACGCTGCACAGCTCTTGTTGCCTCAGCATAGTTTCCTATGTTTCCGCGACATCCAGAGATTTACTATCATATTTTTCCTCAGCAAATAACTCACTTACAGTCAGTAACATCTGTCGTCTCCGACCTTGTGGGACATACATCAGAACTCAACAGCAGACAATACCTTAGCTTGTTGCCCTCCCCATGCCGTCAATAGACTTCAAGTTAGTGAAAATGGCATGCCGCCTCTAAAAGGCAATACCTGGAAGATCTAGCAAGTGATTTTGGGGGCATAAGTCCACGCAACTCTAGTATAACGCCTGCAGCCAGTACACACATAGAAGTTTGTCTGAGGCATGACTGAGCGTCAGACGCCTATATATGCCATTGGCCTCACCAAAGGTACTATGCTCGACAGCCCCATTAGCTTTCGTTCCTGTCATGCATTAGGCGCGACCTGTGTGTGTACGCGATATCTCCCGCAATTACAAGCCGCTAACCAGGAATGTTATGGTGTAAACTGTGACCTAGGGAATGGCAGGATGAGTTTTTGATAAGTGAGTCTAGTCCGAACACAGCTGATCGACGTACAGCCGAAACGTAGTGTTGTTATTGATGACCTGGTGCGAGTGCAGTAAATACGGATGTAGTGTGTGAGGTGTTGCTGCTTTCAGTAAGATAAGTGCACAGAGTTGTGCCCTGTAGAAGCACGCAGCCTGAGAGCATGTATGAGGTACAGCAGGGTTTGAGGGGGGGCGAGGCAGAGAGAACGATGGCAAGATGCGAAGAGACGAGCGCGAGTAAACTTAGATAGTGAGTGTCTGCTCGCCGTAGGTGTTGTCGCGACGTCGCCATCCTACTTGCCGCTTGGTATCGTCGTGCTGCACGTACACGGTTTTCGGCAATAGTTTGCCGTGCCCTAGTGCGGCATGTCTGTGTCCGGCGATGAAATTTATGAGTGCGTCTCTGCAAGCACTCTATGTCGCTGAGCTAGATCCAGCCGATTTGTGTGAGTTGCCAGCACCGCTGCTGCTATAGGCGTGAGCCGACGATGGGTGCCCCATATGGCATTACTGACCACTGTAGTGGCACAGCGCACTGACATAGATCCACGCTGAGAAGCTTTAAGGACAACGGCAAAGCAACCATGGCCAAGCATCATGTAGTCGGGGGTGTCAAGCTGGACCAGCCCCGTGGCGTGTGTGTCAGGTGTCAGGTGGCTGCAGTCGGGCTTTGAGGCTGAGTATCAGCAGGTAAGCCTTTTCAGTTGCCAGGGCGAGGTGTTGGCTCACTGGTGCAGGGACAAGTTGTGTGGGCTGGGGACGTGAGTTGGTTACTGTTTGTTGTATTCTTAAGTTGTTTTTTCTCCATTCTGAGCGAGCACTAAAAGGCTTGACAGCATTTGAGGGGCGCATGGAGGATGACAGTTTGATTTGGGCTAGGTTCTTGATGGGAACACATCGTGTAATGTGGAAGTTACATCTGGTTCCGAGTTGCTAACCCAGATGAACGGGAAGGACTGACGGGTGTGAAAACATCCGGGACGGGCCATGCTCGAGGGATGAGCTGCATGGGTGGGGACATGGTGTAAAAGAAGCAGGAAAGAGAGAACATCTTTTTACTCTTGTCAGGTTTATATTTGAAAAAAAAAGAGGACAGGTGCACAGGTGAAGGGGGAGAAAAGGAGACGGGGGAGAGCCAGTAGATAAGCAGAAAGTGGGAACTGAGCAGGTCGGATGCAGGAGGCGAAAGGTGCGGAAATAAACGAATGGGGAAAAGAAAAAAATACTGAGGCAGATCTTTAGCGTTTTTTTGGTGGGGGGTGTGGACGTGATCCTCCTCTGAATGAAAACACTATCGCTGACGCATACCTAGAATCGAGGCGATTGTACTGCGGGATTCCATCGCCACAATGCGTGATGCTGTCAGAGCAGCACGCAATGTCACGCTCACGGCCGATGAGACAGAAAGATCACGAACGGATCGAAAATGTCAGGCCCCATAGCTTCGATTGAGCGCGAAGAACGGCACTACATGACATGCTGGGAGCTAATAAACCGTCCCAGCAGCACGTGAAGAGATGCGCACACCAATCTAAGGCACTGTGTCGGTTGCAACTTTTTTGCTGAGGACACAAGCCTTGCATAGCTCACGCGTGCTAGGGAACACTTGAGTTTATGGTGAGCTCACTGGCCCCAGAGAGAGACAGCACTACAATTTCCTTTATCATTCCCCTCTCTTCTCTCACTGTGCTTTCGCCTAAAAATACTAAGTGCAAATTGGAAGATCTTCTGGGCAATCCCGCCCTGCCAAACGTTGCTCATCTCCCCCAGAAGTCCGAGGCGTCGGTAGAAGAATGGCCCCAACCAGACAACAAGGCCAATCAACGCCCCCACAATACAACCCATGCTATGATGCACTGTAGACTCTTTCGCGTACCCTCCCCTTCCACCATGTGCCCACCTTAGAATCTGTGCTGAAGCCCCTCACGTTGCTCCCGTCGCGGAACTAAATCGTCTTCCCCCGATGCCTACAGCGCTCTGCCCAGGCGTTTATCGGATCGTCTCCAACGACGAGACGGGTGTAAGTCCCATGGAGGTCCTAATCCGTTCGACCTTCGTTTGGGTGGGCAAGCGACGCGGTCCGCCCCTGCGCGGCGGGCATGCCCCGTCAGGCTTTGAGTACTGATGGACGTCGATAACCCCCCCAGCGCCGGCCGACACTACCACATCCCAAGGCCCTGTGGAGCGGACAACCCCAAGAACCTACCCATAGGACTAGCGCTGGAGATCAGATGTCTTCCGGTCTCTCCACCCATGTCTACGAGGACATCACAATCTGGAAGTGCTTGTCTGTGATAATACCACAATATCCCCTCAGCACTCCCTTTTCTTCCCCCCCAAGCTCATCCCCTACGGCCACAGGAATTTTAGTGATGTACTACCCCCCAGACACACAACGGTCGCGGCCCGCCCCGCACCTTCCCACTGCTCTTCTCTCTTGCCCCCACCCCTTCTCCCCAAAGCTCGAAATCGTCTCCTCTCACCCACCTCCCACGCCCAATCCCACCACCCCCCGAATCCCCCCCATCACCAATAGACACACACCACCCTAAACTGGCTGCCTCTTCTGCCATAGTCTGTCCTTAGCTTTACGGAAAGGTGTGCCTGAGACCCTAGCTGTTGTCTTGTGTCCCCCGACAGGCGCACCCGCACGCTATCCGGCTAGCTCCGGCCAAGAGCTATCTTCTCTATACCGGCATCCGATCGACACTCGCTTTGTTGATCCCATGGCGGTGGCTATTCATCATAGGATCCCCTGTGCCGGCCCACATCCCGACCATCCGGATCTAGCGTGCCAGGACTATGCTTCTACCTCCTCAGGGCTTTCGGACTCGCGTAGTCGCGTCGTCTTCGACACACGTAGCTCCTTATTTCTCCATTCAGACAGACACCTCCCAAGCCGTACAAGAGAGTCAGAACTCAACTGAATGCATCTGTACTCCTCCGACAACGCCCACCTTATGTTATCCGTTACCATAGTGCGAGCTAACTCGTTCCACGCTAGTAGCTGCTGTAACCCGATGCTCAGCTGCTGTCTGTCTGTACTAGTACGTGTCATCGATGGTCTGTTGTCAGCGTCAAGTTCTGTCGATCTGCTCGTGTCCCCTGTCATGTCTGCCTACCTGTCTGTCTGTACTCGACTGGTCGTGTCAGCTGTGACTGTCGCTGCTGCGGTGGCTAGTAGCACTAATGCAGTCGGGTAGGTCGAGATGCTGTGCAGTCTGCTCTAGCTGTCTGTCTCTAGTACATGCTCTGTACTCCTGCTGCATGGAGCTCCGTTAGCTCATGGTGGCTCTCCGCCGAGGAAGAGTCTCTCTCGGTCCCCGAGAAGCTCGCACCAGCGAGGTACTGCTATCTCCACTCCGATGCTGACTGATCAGTACTGCCCTATTGCTGCAGTGCATGCTTCCTACGTCTCCACGTCTCTCAATGCTGTCCCCAATTGGCGTCTCTCATCTCTCCGTACCGCCACAGTAACAAATGCATAACTCTACTAAACTCCTTCTCTCTCAACTCTTCCCGTCATCTCTCTGCCCTACGACTCTCTCCTCCGCTCTCAGCCCTCTCTCTCTCCTACTCTCTCCGTTGCTTTCTCTCTCAGTCTCTCTCTCTACTATAAGATTAACCGTCTCTCTCTACCCTCTCTCTCCGATCCGCTACATCTCTCTCTCCCATCTCTTCTTCCTCTCTCTTCTTTCCTCACTCTCTCTCACGCTTCTCATCTCATCTCCGACTCAAGTACTCTAACAATACCGCTACTATCCCGTCTCTCCGTCTCTCTCGTCTTCCTACGTCTCTCCGTCATATCTTAAAACCTACTACCGTTTACTACATCTTCTACTACTCTCCGTCTCCTAACTCTCCAGCACCTCACAGTCTGCGATGCTCCTGCTCTCCGTCCTGCTATCAGCTGACCAACCACTCGTCAGTGCTCGTATCTCTCGATGTCCAGTCAGTTGTCGTGTCTCATCATGTCGGCTGTCTCTCGTCACGTCTCGATCCAGCTCGGTGACTCTCAACGCTCTGCCCGCCCACGTCCCATCGTCTACTCTCACGTCTCTCGTCTACTCATCCTCACAGGTGAACATCCCCCCTCTGCTGTTGAGACTCATCTCTAACTAAATATAACTGCTCCTCATGCTCTCGCTACGGCTCTCCGGTCTGACTCATCTCTACTATCTCTGAGTGTGTTCGTGCTCTGGCCGCACCCGTCGAGTGCTCACTACCTCGGGTGCACGTTTAGGAGTGGGTCGAGTCTGTACTGATGCTATGTCGTGGTACGGTAGCTGCGGTATGTCGAGATGTGGTAGTCTAGACAAGGTTAGGGATGGGAGTCAGTTCGCGTAGTGTCCATGATTGTCTCAGTACCCTGCTTTACCTTCACCTACTAAAGATCTCTGTGTCATGTACTCGTCTAGTCTAATCTCCTCACCCTGTAGTCATGATATTCTCTTGTGTTGTTCGTCTGTGTTTGGTGCCAGTATTATGACGCTAGGGAGTTAGTGGTGCTTTGTGGTTATAGAGCGTAGATGATCCCATTCCGCACTGCGGAGTAATGTGTCGATAGCAGCCAGAAGAGATGTGACTCCTCCCCGAGGGGAAGAAGAGTGAGAAGGAGAGAGAAAGGTTACAACAGGCAGAGTACTTAGCCCGGTAGGTGAGAGAAGATCCCCCCCCCCCCAGCGGAGGATGACGCAACACTACTCGCACCCGTGACCAGCGGGGACACAGGGCACTACTGCAGGCGCGCAAGCGCGATCACACACGAATCAGGCAGCACACAGCACTCTTACACACTAATCTGCAAGTTGGCACTAGCACAACATACTTCTTAACTGTGGCACCATACATCGACGATTCACATCGATAAGCAAACGAATACATACATGTAAACACACACACCACACACACACACACACACAGCACACTACACACACACACACCCGCAGAGAAGTAAGTGAATATGCGCGTGCGTGTACACCCCGCACGTCTTACTGCCAGCTACACACACACACACAATCACATCACACACGAGGCACGCGACACACAGGGCACAACACCCACACACGTAGTAAGGTACTATATGGAGCGGGCGCCACGCACGCACCACACTACAACACACAGAACGACAGTCGCAACGCACGCGACGCAGCACTAGCAGACGCACACGCGCGCAGCGCGCACGATCACTACGCAGGTCTTGTGTCCCGCGACTCCACACACACACACACGCGCCGCCAACACACACACGCCGCGATCGCACAGACACAACACACAAACGCATGCGCTGCTCCATCCCAAAACTCGTACAGGAGGAGGTGGGGTGCTGCAGGCGGTGCTGGCACACATGTCTAGCCGTGCCACACACCCACACTGAGAACGCTGACGCCAACGACACGCGCGGCAGCACACCACTACACACACAGCATCGCACCCCCCGAAGGCAGCACACACACACACAGACACGACGCGACAGCACGCCAGCACACACACAGTAGACTACAGGCACGTTACACCCTCTTGTACTTCTGACATGCCGTATCTTCCGCACCCCTACCCCTGTTGCCGAGGCATCCCCCAACCCGCCACCACGCGTAGATGGCCCACTTAGCGTTTCCATCAAACCGGGCGCACCCACACGCCACCCCTACCCAACACAGCGCAGGCAGCCGCGCCACCCTCACGCCATTTGCCGCCGCGTATACTAGACGGAATACGCTAACCTATTGAAGCAGCGTTGAATGCATGTGGGCGCAATGATAGCTGAGTTCCAAATTGTTCGTCATAGGCCGTCCTGATCCGACGGAACCCCCAGCGCTCCGAGCACCACTACCACCAAATTCGTACGATGCGCTCTTTGGAAGCATTTCAGCCGTCACTCTCCATCACTAGCGTGACACTTGCGCTTTTTGTTTTTCTCAAAGCGCTAGTATGCACATAGCGGAAGAGAAGGACACAGGTTCGTGGGAGCAGGTGTAGCACCGCACGCATCACGACAGTGCACATTCAGTTGGCAGATACGGGATTGGTGCAGAGTGTCTTAAACACTCCTGACTGGGCCTAGCGCTGTTTTGTCACTCAGTCGCCACAATTCATTTGCATCGAGGTGCTCAGAATGCCACAGCGCATACGTAAGAAAATGCCAACTTCCCACGGAGCAAATGATAACTTTGATTGGACCTGAATGCCACATAGGCGTGAGGACAGGGAAACGCTCCCATCTGGGGTGTGTGACTCGTCATTGTATTAGTCAAGCAATTATCAGCATGACATCGGTAACGATCAGCCATTCGCCACCTCCGCGCTTCAGCACGCATTTGCAGCATCCATGTCCTGGCTTTTGTCTGAGCCTGCGTCATGCTGCTACTTTGCACCCTATTCACTAATGCAGAAAGCTATTACAGACACTAACAGTAAACACTCAGACTAGGGTGTGAACAAGTGTAAAAGGTGCGTACAGCGGCCATATGTCGCTTGCCAATTGCGATGCGTGGCTGCTTCTTTTTTATGCATGTGCCCCACGAGTTATTTCTATGTGTTCGGTATTGCCGCTATACTTCGGTAATATTGACGAATTTCTGTGTAGCGAAGTCATCACGACCCTAGTGCTGGCCCGGCTGCGCTACGTGCATCCACAGCATCTTATATGATTGCTAAGTTTTATGACGGCGCCTACTCGCGAGCTTAGCATGGAGCAGAACAAATCGCTGTGTTTTTCATGAACGGCAGTAAGTCCTCCAAGAATCAAACGAAGGGAGGGTGTATAGAGGCTACCTACGCTGCACAGGTGTACCCTCCGCATGCCGGGCCAAATCTTATATAAGTAAGTCAGTCACAACACTGAAAAAGCGCTCAACTCCATCCCATCAGAGAGGCGCGCGATATAATCCGGGGAAGAAAAGAAGAAGAGAAAGTCCTCAATTGTTTCTTGAATTACTTCAAAGACTGCCATTTTCACAGAGCCTCCTGAATCTTGTTCCAGAGAGATGCTGCCACAGGGGAAAATGAATGAAGGCCGTATGGCTTCATGTTCATGCGTGAGATCTTCAGAAGACCTTGAGTTGATGATCTCAGTTTCCTGCTTGGTTCACTCCGGGCAGGTAGAGTTGCCCGAACTCTCGTTCCCTTGCACCGTACATACGTCAGTCACGCGTGCCTTTCTGGTGCCAACAATGGCACTCCACCCAGCCGTGCAGCGCTCCCTGGTCCGCCCATGGCACTCCACCCAGCCGTGCAGCGCTCCCTGGTCCGCCAATGGCACTCCACCCAGCCGTGCAGCGCTCCCTGGTCCGCCAATGGCACTCCACCCAGCCGTGAAGCGCTCCCTGGTCCGCCAATGGCACTCCACCCAGCCGTGAAGCGCTCCCTGGTCCGCCAATGGCACTCCACCCAGCCGTGAAGCGCTCCCTGGTCCGCCAATGGCACTCCACCCAGCCGTGCAGCGCTCCCTGGTCCGCCAATGGCACTCCACCCAGCCGTAAAGCGCTCCATGGTCCGCCAATGGCACTCCACCCAGCCGTGCAGCGCTCCCTGGTCCGCCAATGGCACTCCACCCAGCCGTGAAGCGCTCCCTGGTCCGCCAATGGCACTCCACCCAGCCGTGAAGCGCTTCCTGGTCGGCCTCTCTCTCCGCGTGTGCGGTGGCAGTGGTTTTCCCCATGGGTTTTGCCATAAGGGGACGCGTTCCGGTTTACCTCGTGCATGTGACATGGGGTAATGTAGCGTGGGGTGACGTGGGGTGGATCGGGATGGGGTGGGGTGGGGGGGGGGGGGGTGGTGTGGGGGGGGTGGGGTGGGGGGGCTGGTGGGATGAGGCGAAGTGGATTGGAGTGGTGTGGGTGGGGGTGTGTGTGAGTGGGATGGGGAGGAGTGGGGTAGGGTGAGGTGGGGTTGGATGAGGTGGGATGAGGTGATTTGGGGTGGGGTGAGGTGAGGTAAGGTAACGTGGGGTGGGTCGGGGTGGGGTGGGTCTGAGTGGGGTGGGGAGGAGTGGGGTGGAGTGGAGAGGGGGTGGAATGGGGAGGAGTGGGGTAGGGTGAGGCGGGGATGGGTGGGGTGAGGTGAGGTGAGGTGAGGTGAGGGGAGGTGAGGTGAGGAGGGGTGGGGTGAGGTGAGGTGAGGTGAGGTAAGTTGGGGTGGGGTGGGGTGAGGTGGGATGGGTTGAGGTGGGGATAGTAGGGGTGGGGAGGGGAGCGAGAGAGGGACATTCGGGGAAGGAGGGAGGCTATACCCGTACGCTTTAATTTCGTTGAGCAAAGCGTGTGAGATCTTGTTTGGACGCACGTGCATGTACAACCGCGCTCGCATGTGTGCGTGCTTGTACTTTTGGAGTACCCTAATGAAGTGAACTGTTCTAAGGAAGTTATCGAGTCCAAGAAAACATGGCATAATTATGTGGTGGTTGATTCTCACCAGCGAAAAAATCTCTTGATCACAACTGAGACTGAATATAACCAACATTAGGCGTTGTGTATTACTCCGTTATCTCATACCATGATCATAACTAGAGTAGCACTTCATGAATCTTGCCTCCAAATATGCTTTTGATCTTATCATTACGGGTAAAAACTTTCAGCTTTGTTTCCTCGTGCCTCTAGATCAGGGTTGATTTCCTAGTGTACACCTGCGTATCAAGGAACTCGTGATCGCTACGGGCCTCACATCTGGGTGTCCAGGAGCAGCTTCGTGTCAACGGCTCGTTCCACCTCCCTCCTCAAGCACTCCACGGCGAGACGTTCACGCCCTTCTCGAGATGAAATAGGCACGACAGCTCTGTCCTCCACCCCAGCTTGCCCCACCCCACCCCAGCTCGCCCCCCCCCCCCCACTCCAGCGCTTCCCGCCCCTACATGGCTCAGAGCAACTTGCCCCCCACACACTAGCCAACGGCAATGACGGACAAGCCCGTCTAGTCAGGTGGGACACGTCGGCTAGAGGATGGGAGAGTGGTAAATCAAGATAGACGTCGTCTCCGGTGTTCATCGAAGGACAAAAGCCGCTCCCACCCAGTGACGTCTTTATGACGTTCTCGTAACGTGCTTGTAAGACCTCGGCTAACTTCCAAGTCCGTTATCGATTCTGCCCTCAGCCTTTCCCAGCCTTGTAAATCTTCGGCATCTACTAGATTCTGGAATGTTCGAGGTCAGTAAATGAAACCTGGATCCTGTTGAGTCGTCGGTAGATTTCGCATTCGCACCTCACTGAGAACTGGAAATTTTCCCTTCATTGAGTAGCAACTTTGATCGTGATCATTTGTCGGATCCTGCTGAAAAGAATGCTGCCACCATGAAAATTCGCCAGAAGTGCAAGACGGCTAAATCTCTCTCCGCTCTAATCCTCATGTCACGACACAATAAACTTTGCCGATATCAGCGCCGGTGTTTTCATCAACGCTATAATCCTCTGAACCCGTGAAAGGCGCGGTCCGTTGGCTGCATATTTCCTCCCCGTTTCACGCAGGGCTTTGGGTCTGTGTGCTGAAACTCGAAACATCCTCGAGGCACTATTTGTACTTTGCTTTCCGATGTGCCCTTGCACCTCAGAATATTTTCACAATTAATATCGATAGATAATTTACTTCTACATGAATGAAATAAATGCTGAATGCATTACTCTTATTACTGGACGCTGGTGTTCTCTTGCATGGGTTACACTGGTTCTGCAATAAGAAACACGTAACAACGAGACATGGTTGCTGGACTATGGTTGCTGGACTATGGTTGCTGGACTATGGTTGCTGGACTATGGTTGCTGGACTATGGTTGCTGGACTATGGTTGCTGGACTATGGTTGCTGGACTATGGTTGCTGGACTATGGTTGCTGGACTATGGTTGCTGGACTATGGGTGCATTTGCCCAATCAGGTTAGCAGACGGTTGCAGAATGAATGTTTGCAGCGACTGGTGACTTGATTATTCAGAGCACGTAAACAATGATTAGTATCATTTGTCTTGTCCAATACGACGCTACACGGTTACTGAGCAAGGCACGATGATAATGTGATCGCCTTGCCGAAAGTGGAATGATTTTGAGAGAGCGTGTGCAGTAAAGCTTTTGGGATGTCAGAAATAAACGCACTTTGAACACACGCGATGGTAAAAGAGGTGCTTTACGTGAAAACACGCAATGAAGTCGTTGCGAAAATGCGATAGCACGCTCTTTGCCCGCGCGTCCCATGAAATTACCGGTACAGGAACATCTAGCGTCGACCTCTGAATGTTTTTGCCGTGCACATGCACCGAGTGCAAAGCCCTCACAAGGACGCGTCCAGCTTCATCTACTGACCCGAGCAATTCAAAATTAATGGAATTCATGTGACGGAAATCTGAAGGAGGGAAAATATTCCTGCTATCACGCGATGTCAGATATGTCTTCGTGCACATGAGGCAGCAATGTAGGTTCGCGGTGGCAAACTTCTGTCATCGCTCCAATGCATGGAGCCGATGGTGCGTGCACTCCTCATTTCACACACACCGACGCGGAAAAGGGGGACACGATTCTCAGTGCACGCTGCAGATAAGACTCACTGGTGGCAAGGCCAGATCAAGTAGATGGAACTGATAGACTGCAGCAGGAAAGACACGTCACGAATTGAACCTGCTTTGCATGTCTTGCCTTCAGATTCATGTCTTTGCCTATCTGCATGACATGCAGACTTGTGTAGGCGTACTTTGCATAACACACATTTACATTCAGATTTATGACTATGCATTCAGATCTACCCGTGTCTGTCTTACATCCAATACATACACATTTAATATATATCTTGCACACATTGCATACATATACATTTACGTATGTGTCTATCTCACACTGCATTCCATCAGTTTACGTAAGCACTGCAGTAGCGAGACACTGCAGTAGCGAGACACCGTAGCACCGAGACACTGCAGCACCGAGACACTGCAGTACCGAGACACTGCAGTACCGAGACACTGCCGTACCGAGACACTGCCGTACGGAGACACCGCAGTACCGAGACACCGCAGTACCGAGACACTGCAGTAGCGAGACACTGCAGTACCGAGACACTGCAGTACCGAGACACTGCAGTAGCGAGACACTGCAGTAGCGAGACACTGCAGTAGCGAGACACTGCAGTAGCGAGACACTGCAGTACCGAGACACTGCAGTAGCGAGACACTGCAGTAGCGAGACACTGCAGTAGCGAGACACTGCAGTACCGAGACACCGCAGTACCGAGACACCGCAGTACCGAGACACTGCAGTACCGAGACACTGCAGTACCGAGACACTGCAGTACCGAGACACACCAGTACCGAGACACTGCAGTACCGAGACACTGCAGTACCGAGACACTGCAGTACCGAGACACTGCAGTACCGAGACACTGCAGTACCGAGACACTGCAGTACCGAGACACTGCAGTACCGAGACACTGCAGTACCGAGACACTGCAGTACCGAGACACTGCAGTACCGAGACACTGCAGTACCGAGACACTGCAGTAGCGAGACACACCAGTACCGAGACACCGCAGTACCGAGACACCGCAGTACCGAGACACCGCAGTACCGAGACACTGCAGTACCGAGACACTGCAGTACCGAGACACCGCAGTACCGAGACACTGCAGTACCGAGACACTGCAGTAGCGAGACACTGCAGTAGCGAGACACTGCAGTACCGAGACACTGCAGTACCGAGACACTGCAGTACCGAGACACTGCAGTACCGAGACACTGCAGTACCGAGACACTGCAGTACCGAGACACTGCAGTACCGAGACACTGCAGTACCGAGACACTGCAGTAGCGAGACACTGCAGTAGCGAGACACTGCAGTACCAACACAGTGCAGTGCGACCGGAAAAGCGTGAGACGATAGTTTAACTGTCCTGGCTGGAAACGGCATTTCATGGCGGAAGTCGCCACCACTACAGAAGGCAACAATAAACTTTTGTTCGTATGAAATACGACTCCTTACAGCCACGCCAGTAAACACAATGAAATGGTTCTAAGACCTGGCCTCCGCGGCTGGTCATTACCACAACAGGATACTGTGATTGTGTTTCGTTTATCATGAAATTTGACTCCTTCGCTTCCTAAGTGCCTTCACTCCGATCCACTTGTGCCATCCTTCATCCCCTCGTAACGCGCCATCCTTCATCCCCTCGTACCGCGCCATCCCCCATCCCCTCGTACCGCGCCATCCCCCATCCCCTCGTACCGCGCCATCCCCCCTCGTACCGCGCCATCCCCCATCCCCTCGTACCGCGCCATCCCCCATCCCCTCGTACCGCGCCATCCCCTCGTACCGCGCCATCCCCTCGTACCGCGCCATCCCCTCGTACCGCGCCATCCCCCATCCCCTCGTACCGCGCGCCATCCCCATCCCCTCGTACCGCGCCATCCCCTCGTACCGCGCCTTCCCCATCCCCTCGTACCGCGCCATCCCCATCCCCTCGTACAGCCGAGCCATCCCCCATCCCCTCGTACTACGCCATCCTTCATCCCCTCGTACCGCGCCATCCTTCATCCCCTCGTACCACGCCATCCTTCATCTCCTCGTACCGCGCCATCCCCCATCCCCTCGTACCGCGCCATCCCCATCCCTCGTACCGCGCCATCCCCCATCCCCTCGTACCGCGCCATCCCCATCCCCTCGTACCGCGCCATCCCCATCACCTCGTACCGCGCCATCCCCCATCCCCTCGTACCGCGCCATCCCCATCCCCTCGTACGCGCCATCCCCCATCCCCTCGTACCGCGCCATCCCCCATCCCCTCGTACCGCGCCATCCCCCATCCCCTCGTACCGCGCCATCCCCCCTCGTAACGCGCCATCCCCCATCCCCTCGTACCGCGCCATCCTTCATCCCCTCGTACCGCGCCATCCCCCATCCCCTCGTACCGCGCCATCCCCCCCCTCGTACCGCGCCATCCCCCATCCCCTCGTACCGCGCCATCCCCTCGTACCGCGCCATCCCCTCGTACCGCGCCATCCCCCATCCCCTCGTACCGCGCCATCCCATCCCCTCGTACCGCGCCATCCCCCATCCCCTCGTACCGCGCCATCCCCCATCCCCTCGTACCGCGCCCATCCCCCATCACCTCGTACCGCGCCATCCCCCATCCCCTCGTACCGCGCCATTCTCCATCCCCTCGTACCGCGCCATTCTCCATCCCCTCGTACCGCGCGCCATCCCCCATCCCCTCGTACCGCGCCATCCCCCATCCCCTCGTACCGCGCCATCCCCATCCCCTCGTACCACGCCATCCTTCATCTCCTCGTATCGCGCCATCCCCCCTCCCCTCGTACCGCGCCATCCCCCATCCCCTCGTACCGCGCCATCCCCCATCCCCTCGTACCGCGCCATCCTTCATCCCCTCGTACCGCGCGCCATCCCCATCCCCTCGTACCGCGCCATCCCCCATCCCTCGTACCGCGCGCCATCCCCTCGTACCGCGCCATCCCCTCGTACCGCGCCATCCCCCATCCCCTCGTAACCCGCCATCCTTCATCCCATCGTACCGCGCCATCCTTCACCACCCTCGTACCACGCCATCCCCATCCCCTCGTACCAGCCATCCCATCTTAACCGGCGCCATCCCCCATCCCCTCGTACCGCGCCATCCCCTCGTACCGCGCCATCCCCCATCCCCTCGTACCACGCCATCCCCCATCCCCTCGTACCGCGCCATCCCCCATCCCCTCGTACCGCGCCATCCCCCATCCCCTCGTACCGCGCCATCCCCTCGTACCGCGCCATCCCCATCCCCTCGTACCGCGCCATCCCCTCGTACCGCGCCATCCTTCATCCCCTCGTAACCAGCACATCCCATCGTACCGCGCCATCCTTCATCCCCTCGATACCACGCGCCATCCCCATCCCTCGTACCCGGCGCCATCCGCCATCCCCTTCGTACCGCGCGGTCGCATCGCCAGCGCTTCATCCCCTCGTACCGCGCCATCCCCCCATCCCCTCTGTACCGCGGCATCCTTCATCCCCTTGCGTACGACGCGCCATCCCTCATCCCCTCGTACCGCGGGGTCCCCCTCCCCTCGTACTCCGCCATCCCCTCGCACCGCGCCATCCCCATCACACCTCGTACCGACGCCAATCCCCCATCCCCTGGTACCGAGCCCCAAGATTTCATGCCTCGTTCCTTACCCATCACCATCGTACCCGCGCCATCCGCCATCCCCTCGTACCACGCGCATCACCCATCCCCTCGTACCGAGCGCCAGTCCCCATCGCCCTCGTACCGCGCCATCACCCAGCCCCTCGTACCGCTGCGCCATCCCCCCTCACCTCGTACCCGCGCCATCCCCCATCACCTCGTACCGCGCATCCCCCAGCACCTCGTACCGCGCCATCCCCCATCCCCTCCGTAGCCGCGCCATCCCCCATCACCTCGTAACCGCGACATCCCCCATCACCATCGTACCGCGCCTTCCCCCATACCCCTCGTACCGCGCCTTCCCCATCTCCCTCGTACCGCGCATCCCCCATTCACCTGTCGTACCCGCGCCATCCTCCCGATCCCCTCGTACACGCGCCTTCCCCCATCCCCTTGTACCACGGCCATCCCCCATCCCCCTCGTACTGCGCCTTCCCCACATACCCTTCGTACCACGCCATCCCGCCATCCCCTCGTACCGCGCCATCCCCCATCCCCTCGTACCGCGCCATCCCCATCACCTCGTACCGCGCCATCCCCCCTCCCCTCGTAACGCGCCATCCCCCATCCCACTCGTACCGCGCCAGCCCCATCACCTCGTAACCGCGCCATTCCCCATCACCGTGTACCGCGCCTTCCCCCATCACCTCGTTACCGGTGCGACCATTCCCCCTATCACTTTCGTACCCCGCCCAATCCAGCAAGTACCCCACGCCGTACTCGCAGCCAAACTCCTCCATCACTCCGTTCACAGTCTGTGACCGCGACTGTCCCCCATTACCCCTCGGACCAGCGCCATCCCCCATCACCTCGTACCCGCGCCCATCCCCATCACCTGTTACCGGCGGGGGGGCGGGGGGGAGGCGCCATCCCCCATCCCCGCGTACCGCGCCATCCCCCACTCACCTCGTTACCGCAGAGACCTCCCCATCCCCCTCGTACCGGCGCCTTCCCCCATCCCCTCGTACCGCGCCTTCCGCCATCCCGCTCGTACCGCGGCCATCCACCCTCACCTTCGTACGCGCGCCTTATCCCCCATCACCTCGTACCGCGCCATCCCCCATCGACTAGTACGCGCCTCCCCATCCCCTCGTACGCGCGGCATCCACCATACCCTCGTTACCGCGCCATCCCCAATCACGCTCGTAAGCGCCATACCCATCACCTGCGTGCCGCACCATCCCCCATCACCTGCAGTACCGCGCAATCCTACCATGCACCTCGTACGCGCGCCTGCCCAATCCCCCATACTGACGCCATCGCCCCATCACCCGTACCGGGCGGGGGAGCCATCCCCATCACCTCGTTAACCGCGCCTATCCCCATCCCCTCGTACCGCGCCAATCCCCACATCCCCTCGTACACCGCGGCCATCCACCCCATCCCCTCGTACCGCGCCATCCCCCATCACCTCGTACCGCGCCATTCTCCATCCCCTCCTAACGCGCCATACCCCATCCCCTCGTACCGCGCCATCCCCCCCGTACCTCGTAACACATTTGGTATCAAATTAAAGGAAATTCAATGAACTTTCCAACTGTGCGTTGTTCAATACCTTTAAAAAGTTACTTAACCCCTGTTATGCCAGAACGGGTCCCAGGCGGCAAAGTAATTCCATCTGGCTCTCTCGATGTCGTAATCCTTCAAGGGTGTTTTATGGAAGTTTTTATAGCCTTGGAGGAGTCTGTATGTTTTCTATTGATGAGTGTAGAATACAGTGCTTGTTTTTGCAACTTTTTGTCTCCCGTTTTCACCACAGGGCCCGACCAATAAATACAACCTCCATTTTTTTCCTACAACATCGCAGTCCCAACAATCGATACCACTAAGTTCATCCGAGCCAAAAAGAAATAGAGAGACACAAATCTGCAGCTCCAATTCAGCTTTGAAAAGTGTCTACGTCACCTATGGCCATAAAACGCCTGCTGTGCTACACTGCGTCAACAAAGAGGAGGCACAGAGGCAGCTTTCCTCGTCTTCATGACCGCTGTGACCTCTCGCCTGTGGCGAAAAGGTGAGGTTACACTGCGCGTTTCAGATGACGCGGCGCATTACGTCTGGTCAGATTGGGTGTACGGCTCATTATCCATGATCTACCCAGGTGTGGCAATCGTGTCAATTAGTGCTGTACTGCCAGAGAGAGAGAGAGAGAGAGAGAGAGAGAGAGAGAGAGAGAGACAGACAGACAGACAGACAGACAGACGGACAGACATACAAAGAGGTGGACGGACGGACAGTCAGACAGACATTGACAGACAGACATTGACAGACATATATTGACAGTCAGACAGACAGAGAGACATTGACAGTCAGACAGACAGACAGACAGACAGACAGAAAGACAGAAAGACAGACAGACAGACACAGACAGGCAGACATAGATAGACAGACAGACGGACGGACGGACGGAGAGAGAGAGAGAGAGAGAGAGAGAGAGAGAGAGAGAGAGAGAGAGAGAGAGAGAGGGTAAGATGGATCAATGTCTGACCGAAAGACGAGGTAGGCACCAAGGTTGACCGAACATATTCTCTCTCTCTCAGCGTTCGAGTCTCCGGTCAGGCAGGCCGAGTGCGAGCAGAACTCTGTATTACAGGAGGAGAACTTTTCGTTACTCATCATTTAGAAACTTGCGTGTTCAGTCGACTGCAGATTGACAACAGCAGCATCGGTAAATGCAAGCCCTGTTGAGATCACGTAGTCGCGGGAGTTCTTCGTTTGTACCTGGTCAGAGGAGCAGAAAATCTCCGTCCAAGAGACAGCGTTCCTACAAACGTCAGCAGCCACTCAGAAGCTGGTGCCATGAAAGATCCGAATTCGTGCAGACTACATTAGTTCTAATGAACCCTTCGCACCAGCTGCACCCCCCCCCCCCCTCATCCCCATCTACCCTCAGAATGGAATCGCCTGGAGGAGTGTGTGGCCATAAACTGTCCTCCGCAAACCTGCGACTCGCGATGGTCTGGCCGTTTAGCCCATGAAACCCATGGAACCTGAACCCACTGTTGTAATCTTGTATCCCTCAGGACAGATCACATTCAAGGCACCCACGTATTCTACATCTAGTTCATCGCAACAAGGTACCGTTAACAAGACCAGGAACAGAACCTGTGTCAACCGTGCCTCGGCTGTGAACCAGAGCCATGAGAAACACGTGCAGTGTACCGTGGAAGGAATTATGTACAGGGGCACAAAGTAGTTATGTACAGAGGCACGAAGTAGTTATGTACAGAGGCACGAAGTAGTTATGTACAGAGGCACGAAGTAGTTATGTACAGAGGCACAAGTAGTTATGTACAGAGGCACAAATGAGTTATGTACAGGGCCACGAATGATTCAGAAGAAGTGCTAAGGGCTACTTTTAACTGGGCGACCTCTCGGCCCGATAAACCAGGTTTGAAGTTCCCAGAGCTAGCAGTGCGAACACCACGAACATGTCCACTGGTTGCTCGCACATTCCGCCATTTACCCCCATTGGTTTGCGTGGAAAACGCTCATCTGCAGGATAAATGATATACATACAAAGAAACTGCAACCCCAAATTCAGTATTGATTTCTCAAAGTCCTATGTAGAATACATCAAATAGTTTGCTTAAACTGCTAGATTACTCACGTGGGTCGAAGGAGGATCGAGTCAAAGGTCGGGCCACTGACATACATTATTATATGAGACTTATCATGAAGCTGAGTGGTTCGGGCAGACAACTTGATCTTGGTTCCAGCAGTGACATATGCGTAACACAACAGACAGCTGTTTAGCAACAAAAGCTTGGTTCGTCTAAGCAACCAGATGGAGCAATACATGCTTTGCTAGACAAGTTCGCGTAATAGTGCTTCGTCCAGTTAAGAAGAGACTCAAGACATTTGGCATGAGGAAACACATTGGGGTTTGTGTTCGCCTGGTGTGATACAAGCTGCGCTGGCCCCAGCGACATCCACGGAGTGCCAGTGCCCCCACT
>JAWQFJ010005631.1:10000-12500 GCA_034096865.1 Theodoxus fluviatilis | reverse complement strand
TATCATGTAAGTATCATGTAAGTATCATGTAAGTATCATGTAAGTATCATGTAAGTATCATGTAAGTATCATGTAAGTATCATGGTGATCAAATGGCGAGCCAGAAAAGCAAGGCTTTGGAACATAAACATGGGAAATGTCGGCATGATTCACAAGAAGTGCAACATAAAAAACCCATCATCACCACTGCTACAGACGGCGACGTCTGTTGTGGTGGTTTTTGTGTGGAAGTGGAGGTGGTATTTGTGGTGGTGGTGGTGTGGTGGTGGTGATATTTGTGGTGGTGGTGATATTTGTGGTGGTGGTGATATTTGTGGTGGTGGTGATATTTGTTGTGGTGGTGATATTTGTGGTGGTGGTGATATTTGTGGTGGTGGTGATATTTGTGGTGATGGTGATATTTGTGGTGGTGGTGGTGGTGATATTTGTGGTGGTGGTGGTGGTGGTGATATTTGTGGTGGTGGTGGTGGTGATATTTGTGGTGGTGGTGATATTTGTGGTGGTGGTGGTGATATTTGTGGTGGTGGTGATATTTCTGGTGGTGGTGGTGGTGATATTTGTGGTGGTGGTGATGGTTGTGGTATTTGTGGTGGTGGTGATATTTGTGGTGGTGGTGATATTTGTTGTGGTGGTGATATTTGTGGTGGTGGTGGTGATATTTGTGGTGGTGGTGATATTTCTGGTGGTGGTGGTGGTGATATTTGTGGTGGTGGTGATGGTTGTGATATTTGTGGTGGTGGTGATATTTGTGGTGGTGGTGATATTTGTGGTGGTGGTGATATTTGTGGTAATGGTGATATTTGTGGTGGTGGTGGTGGTGATATTTGTGGTGGTGGTGGTGGTGGTGATATTTGTGGTGGTGGTGGTGGTGATATTTGTGGTGGTGGTGATATTTGTGGTGGTGGTGATATTTGTGGTGGTGGTGGTGATATTTGTGGTGGTGGTGATATTTCTGGTGGTGATGGTGGTGATATTTGTGGTGGTGGTGGTGGTGATATTTGTGGTGGTGGTGGTGGTGGTAATATTTGTGGTGGTGGTGATGGTTGTGATATTTGTGGTGGTGGTGGTGGTGATATTTGTGGTGGTGGTGGTGGTGATATTTGTGGTGGTGGTGGTGGTGGTGATATTTGTGGTGGTGGTGGTGGTGGTGATATTTGTGGTGGTGGTGGTGGTGATATTTGTGGTGGTGGTGATGATTTGTGGTGGTGGTGATGATATTTGTGGTGGTGGTGGTGGTGATGAGATTTCTGGTGGTGGTGGTGATGATATTTGATGTGGTGGTGGTGGTGATGAGATTTGTGGTGGTGGTGGTGGTGGTGATATTTGTGGTGGTGGTGATGGTGGTGATATTTGTGGTGGTGGTGGTGGTGATATTTGTGGTGGTGGTGATATTTGTGGTGGTGATATTTGTGGTGGTGGTGATGGTGATATTTGTGATGGTGGTGGTGGTGATATTTGTGGTGGTGGTGGTAGTGATATTTGTGGTGGTGGTGGTGATATTTGTGGTGGCGGTGGTGGTGATATTTGTGGTGGTGGTGGTGGTGGTGCTGATATTTGTGGTGGTGGTGATATTTGTGGTGGTGGTGATATTTGTGGTGGTGGTGATATTTGTGGTGGTGGTGGTGGTGGTGGTGATATTTATGGTGGTGGTGGTGGTGTTGGTGAAATTTGTGGTGGTGGTGGTGATATCTGTGGTGGTGGTGGTGGTGGTGGTGATATTTGTAGTGGTGGTGGTGATATTTGTAGTGGCGGTGGTGGTGATATTTGTGGTGGTGGTGGTGATATTTGTAGTGGCGGTGGTGGTGATATTTGTGGTGGCGGTGGTTAGTTGTGCGCATTGTGGAACGCACTTGCCAACTGAACAGTTGTCATGACGACAGCAGGCTACGTTTGCCATGACGAAGGACCATTTCTATGGAGTTCTTATACCTTTTCTGAAATGTCAGACTACTAGACCAGTCTACAAGAGTTAAAGTTTGAAAAAGCAGTCGACATACTAGGATAACATGGAAAAGATAAATTATGGGTAACGCACGGCCGGAGCTGCTTTCATCAGCTGGAACCCCTGGCTGTGAAGCTTTCAGGGCCTGCTCCAGTAGCTGAGCCAGGGGCCTGCTCCAGTAGCTCAGCCAGGGGCCTGCTCCAGTAGCTCAGCCAGGGGCCTGCTCCAGTAGCTCAGCCAGGGGTCTGCTCCAGTAGCTCAGCCAGGGGCCAGCTCCAGTAGCTCAGCCAGGGGCCTGCTTCAGTAGCTCAGCCAGGGGCCTGCTCCAGTAGCTCAGCCAGGGGCCAGCTCCAGTAGCTCAGCCAGGGGCCTGCTCCAGTACCTCAGCCAGGGGTCTGCTCCAGTAGCTCAGCCTGGGGCCTGCTCCAGTAGCTAAGCCAGGGGCCTGCTCCAGCAGCTCAGCCAGGGGCCTGCTCCAGTAGCTCAGCCAGGGGCCAGCTCCAGTACCTCAGCCAGGGGCCTGCTCCAGTAGCTCAGCCAGGGGCCTGCTCCAGTAGC
>JAWQFJ010005627.1:25000-27285 GCA_034096865.1 Theodoxus fluviatilis | reverse complement strand
CAGACAGACAGACATAATAATAATAATAATAATAAATCACTTTTATACCGCGCAATACTCCCACACAGTGAGACTCAAAGCGAAAAAAAAAAAAGAAAAGAAAAAGAAAATAGAAGTAAAAAAAAAACACACACACAATAGGAATGTATATGAAAGTAATATACATCAAGGTAAGAGAAACAAAGATGAAAAGCAGGTGATATAAAACAACACAGCAACACAAACCAGACATTCAGTCAACATTCATACAGACGAAAAAACAAAACAAAACAAACAGTTTATACAGATATGTACAATGCACTAACTGTTCTCAGGAAGCAGTCAGGCCCTAGGGGCACTACACTGAAAAAGCTTTACGGAAATAATGGGTCTTGAGGTTAGATTTGAAGGAAGGAAGAGAAGTGATGCCACGGAGAGATGACGGCAGAGCATTCCAGACAGAAGGTGCTTGAAAGTGAAAGGATCTCTGGCCAAAGGATTTGGTGGTGGTTTTAGGTTTGCAGAGAAGTTTTTCGGAGCCTGAGCGGAGAGAGCGAGAGGGTTGGTAGATCTGAAGAAGAGATGAGAGATAGGGCGGCAGAGTTCCATCAAAGCAACGGAAGGCGAGAGTGGCGAGTTTGTACTGGATCCTGTACTCAACAGGAAGCCAGTGGAGTTTCATGAAAAGAGGGGTAACATGTGTTCTCTTGGATTTTCTGAAAATGAGACGGGCAGCGTTGTTTTGAACCCGCTGAAGGCGAGAGATTTGTTTGGATGGTAGTCCTGCAAGCAGGGAGTTGCAGTAGTCGAGACGGCTTAGAATGAAGGAAGTGACAAGCTGAATGACAGCCTCTTGTGTGAGAAAGCTACGGACAGAGGAGATCTTTCTCAGTTGGAAGTTGCAGGAGCGGCAAATCTGACTGATTTGTTCATGCATTGAGAGTGTTGAGTCAATCAAAACACCCAGATCCCTAACAGACTTTTGAAATGGAATTTCAGTCCCACCCACCTCCAAAAAGTGATCAGAAACAAGAGACAGTGACTTCTGAGAACCCACACAGAGGGATTCAGTTTTGCTGTCATTCAGGCAGAGTTTGTTTTGGAGCATCCAGTCTTTGATGGAGGAAATGCAGAGAGATAAGTTGTGGAGAATGATAGACAGGTCACGAGGAGGAGCGGAGTCTTGAAGCTGGGTGTCGTCAGCATATTTGTGAAAATTGCAGTTGTGGGCTTTGATGATGTCAGAAAGGGGCAGGGTATAGAGTGTGAACAGAACTGGCCCAAGCACCGAGCCCTGAGGGACTCCGTACTTGAGTGCTCTGGGAGAAGAAAGAAGGCCATTGACAGAGACAGTTTGTTTGCGGTCAGATAGGTAGGATGAGAACCAGGTAAGAGCTGAACCAGAGATGCCAAAGGTAGAAGAGAGACGAGAAATAAGGATAGAATGATCAATAGTGTCAAACGCAGCGAACAGGTCCAACAGCGCAAGGACAGAGGTTTCTTTATTGTCGGCGGAGGAGAGCAGGAGGTCAGAGATACAGACAGACAGACAGACAGACAGACAGACAGACAGACAGACAGACAGACAGACAGACAGACAGACAGACAGACAGACAGACAGACAGACAGACACACACACACACACAGACACACAGACAGACAGACACACAACCAGACGGACAGACAGACAGACAGACAGACCGACAGACATACAGACAGACAGACAGACACACACACATACATACATACATACATACATACATACATACATACATACATACATACATACATACATACATACATACATACATACATACATACATACATACATACATACATACATACATACATACATACATACATACATACATACATACATACATACATACATACATACATACATACATACATACATACATACATACATACATACATACATACATACATACATACATACATACATACATACATACATACATACATACATACATACATACATACATACATACATACAGACAGACAGACAGACAGATAGACAGACAGACAGACCGACCGACAGACAGACAGACACACAGACACACACTCACAGAGACACACAGACAGATAGACAGACACAGACAGACTGACGCACAGACAGACAGACAGACAGACAGACAGACAGACAGACAGACAGACAGACAGACAGACAGACAGGCAGACAGACAGGCAGACAGACAGACACACACACACACACACACACACACACACAGACAGACAGATAGACAGAGAAACACAGACTGACGCACAGACAGGCAAATAGACAGATA
>JAWQFJ010005627.1:17500-20000 GCA_034096865.1 Theodoxus fluviatilis | reverse complement strand
GTTGTATTTTCCATTACAAAATTCAATATCTCAAGTGTTTAATGCCTAAGGACCAGCTCTAATTTTGCAGTGTTTCGATGAATCAAAGTGCAGTTTCTGACGTGTTTAATTAATTAAGACATGCTCTAAATGTGGCGTGCTTCACTTAATACACAATTCAATATATCTAGTGTTTAATTATCTAAAACGTGTTTTAAATATGTGGTATTTCACGATACAACATTCAATATCTCAAGTGTTTAATTATCTAAGACGTATTTTAAATATGTGGTGTTTCCCCGATATAGCATTCAATATCTCAAGTGTTTAATTATCTAAGACGCGCTTTAAATATGTGGTGTTTCACCGATACAACATTCAGTATCTAAGTGTTTAATTATCGTAGACGTGCTTTAAATATGTGGTGTTTCACCGATACAACATTCAGTATCTAAGTGTTTAATTATCGTAGACGTGCTTTAAATATGTGGTGTTTCACCGATACAAAATTCAATATCTCAAGTGATTAATCATCTAAGACTTTTTTTAATGTGTGGTGTTTCACCGATACAAATTTCAACATCTCAAGTGTTTAATTATCTAAGACGTATTTTAAATGTGTGGTGTTTCACCAATACAATATTCAATATCTCAAGTGTTTAATCACCGAAGACGTGTTTTGGATGTGTGAGTTGTTTCACCGATACAAAATTCAACATCTCAACTGTTTAATTATCTAAGACTTCTTAGAATGTGTGGTGTTTCAACGATACAACATTCAATATGTCAAGTGTTTAATCATCTAAGACTTTTTTTAATGTGGGGTGTTTCAACGATACAAAATTCAATATCTCAAGTGTTTAATTATCTCAGACGTGTTTTAAATGTGTGGTGTTTCACAGAAACAAAATTCAATATCTCAAGTGTTTGATCATTTAAGACGTATTTTAAATGTGTGGTGTTGCACCGAGTAAAAAATTCAATAATCTCAAGTGTTTAATGATGTAGAACATGCTGTAAAAGCGTGGAGTTTCACTGACGCAATGGGATCGTCCCACACACCTGCAGCAGCATCCGCTGAAGAAACAGAAGCCAGCCATGTGGATTTCGCAGTCTGTACTGAATGAAGCAAGATAAATGGATAGTGTTTTATTGCCCAACAGCTTGTGTAGGCTATGTAAGGCTTTTAAGCCAGCAGATGACAAACAGTTTGGAGTACACGCAAATCAAGTCACAGTGTCCCTAGTTATTCGCCTAGAATAGCCTAGGAAGACGCGGTGGGTCAATTCTTACCCCGAACCCACAGGGGGAGAATGATGCAAGAGTGCGAGTACTCTTGATGATGTGTGGAGTCCATTAAATTGTCTGTTGGAGACAGCCTCTCTCTGTCTGTGAGTACGGTTGAGAAATTGTATCAACGAAAATAGTATGTCTCTGTATCATGGTAGCGGAGTCAGAGCCTTTCCTTCTACCCATGTACGAGACGACCTATTATTTCAACAGTAACCTAGTCCTTAAGCGTGACTGCGCCGCGTAGCGAATCTCGTTGTGCCTATAGCGAAATCAAACTACTGCCTGTCCTATGCTGCAACGGGCACTAAACTATACCTAGGAGCTAAAAATAGACCCATGTCACGGTGAGGCCTTGATCATGTATCTCTAGGATGTACATGCTCTTGACCCAAAAATATAACCGAAAAAGAAATCGTTCAGGTATAAGTAAATGTTTTGTCTTTAATGATGATGGTGAAATTGTGCAGGAAGCATTTGGAAACATTTTTGACCCACATGCGAAGCAAAAGTGAGTCTATGTACTCACCCGTGTCGTCCGTCCGTCTGTCTGTCCGTCCGTCCGTCCGTCCGTCCGGGCGTAAAAAACTTAAACGTTGGATTTTTCTCAAAGACTATTAAGTCTATCAACACCAAATGATGCATGATGGTGTATGATGACAAGGCCTCAAAAAACATACATGGTGACTTGACCTTGCTTCAAGGTCAAGGTCACAGGAGCCATAAATGTGGTTTCAAAAACAGTCATTTTTCACATTTTCCCAATTTTCTCCCACGTTATTGAGAATGGCGACCTTAGCTACAAGTGCTATATAGGGCAAAGTAAGCCCTATCTTTTGATACCAGTTTAATTGACCTTGCTTTAAGGTCAAGGTCACAGGAGCTCTTCAAAGTTGGATTGTATACCTATTTTGAAGTGACCCTGACCCTGCACTATGGAAGATAACGGTTTTAAACTTAATAATAATGTGGGGCACATGTTATACGTTTATCATGAGACACATTTGGTCACATATCATCAAGGTTAAGGTCACTTTGACCCCTATGAAATATGACCAAAATGGGGTAGTGAACCACTAAAAGTGACCATATCTCATGGTAGAAAGTGCCAATAAGCACCATTGTGCTTCCTATGTCTTGAATTAACAGCTTTGTGTTGCATGACCTTGGATGACCTTGACCTTGGGTCAAGGTCACATGTATTTTGGTAGAAAAAATGTGTAAAGCATTT
>JAWQFJ010005627.1:5000-12500 GCA_034096865.1 Theodoxus fluviatilis | reverse complement strand
CACCCCAACCCCCCTCCCGTCCTCCCCAATCCCCGTCCCGTCCCCCACCCCCACCCCCCTCCTGTCCCACCCACCCACCCGTCTCTCTTCCTCCAAGCCCTTCCCTATCCTCATCTGCCAGGGCAGTCGTGCGTGCAGTTGTGTGTGTTTGGCGCGTGCGAGTGTTGTCAACATGAGGGATTTGCTTAAATACAGCATTTATACTCTTGTAGATTGCTCTTGTATAATGCTAATGTACTGTCATTAGAGTGTGTGTGTGTGTGATTGGGGAAGGGGGTGTAAGCGCGTGCGAGTGTATTTGTGTGTTTGTTGAGTGTGCCTAAATTTGCACACCCTTTCCCCCCTCTCTCAGCTCTTCGTGGAGTAAAGCTTCTGTTACTCTCTTGTGGTGCCTGCTAAACTGGCTAGTAGATGAGGTTTCTACTTTGTATTGTTGTCAACATGAGGGATTTGCACACGAAAGTAAAGTGACTTAGGATAAAGACTGTACATTTTTGAAGGTAAGAAGCATACGATAGGACCAGTTATAAAACTGTAGCTTGGTAACTGTTTTTTAATATATTAGTTTAATCTCATCATGCCGGGAGTGTGTTTTTGTGCTGATAGTGCCACTTGTAACCAAACAAATTTCTAAGTGTTGATGATACATTTTTTTACATCCTGTTGTGTACTATAGACCTTCTTCTTTGTTTACAATGATTGGTAATCATGAAAAAAATTTAATACAGGTATTTGGTAGAGTGTGCAAGATCACCCCCGTGTATTTTTCAGTGATTCAATTATAAGACACTAACAAATCAATTTGGAACAATAAAATTTGGTCTGAATATACCTTACATTCCTATTTGTCAACGTAGTGTCCCCCCTTAAATACGGCATTTATGCTCTTGTAGATTACTCTTGTATAATGCAAATGTACTGTCATTAGAGAAACAGAAACCAAGTCATTTGTTAATCTTTGATGTATTGGATGTACTTTCTGCTGACACCAGGCAACAAAGAAAAAAGCAAACACATGTACCTGCAAATGCAGTGACATGCACATCCTTCATAAAAAACTGAAAATAAAACAACCGTATACAATACCTGTAGGGCTTTATAGTATGTCAGTATTAACAAGGAAAACACAGAGACAGGAGCATAAAACAACCGTATACAATACCTGTAGGGCTTTATAGTATGTCAGTATTAACAAGGAAAACACAGAGACAGGAGCATAAAACAACCGTATACAATACCTGTAGGGCTTTATAGTATGTCAGTATTAACAAGGAAAACACAGAGACAGGAGCATAAAACAATAGTGCCTTCGAAGACTACACATTTATTAACCACCAACATGACAGTTAACACACAGGCAGCTTTACATGTGAACACTGTCACAAGCGTTTTACTTCCCGGACATAGAACCGAGAAAGAATAATCCAGTCAATATAGACCAAATATAAAACAGTACACGAAAGGAAAATAATCACTATTTATTCCATAAACCGTGGAGAAATCATACTTCAAAAGACACACCAAGCACAGGTCATACACCACACCCACTAGCAAGTACAGGTCAAACACTGGAGCCTCTAGCCACAAGCAAGTACAGGCCAAACACTGCAGCCTCTAGCCACAAGCAAGTACAGGTCAAACACCACACCCACAAGCAAGTACAGGTCAAACACTGCAGCCACTAGCCACAAGCAAGTACAGGTCAAACACCACACCCACAAGCAAGTACAGGTCAAACACCACACCCACAAGAAAGTACAGGTCAAACACTGCACCCACAAGCAAGTACAGGTCAAACACCACACCCACAAGCAAGTACAGGTCAAACACCACACCCACAAGAAAGTACAGGTCAAACACCACACCCACAAGCAAGTACAGGTCAAACACCACACCCACAAGCAAGTACAGGTCAAACACCACACCCACAAGCAAGTACAGGTCAAACACTGCACCCACAAGAAAGTACAGGTCAAACACTGCACCCACAAGCAAGTATAGGTCAAACACCACTGCCACTGGCCACAAGCAAGTACAGGTCAAACACTGCAGCCTCTAGCCACAAGCAAGTACAGGTCAAACACTGCAGCCACTAGCCACAAGCAAGTACAGGTCAAACACCACACCCACAAGCAAGTACAGGTCAAACACCACACCCACAAGCAAGTACAGGTCAAACACCACACCCACAAGCAAGTACAGGTCAAACACCACACCCACAAGCAAGTACAGGTCAAACACCACACCCAAAAGCAAGTACAGGTCAAACACTGCACCCACAAGAAAGTACAGGTCAAACACTGCACCCACAAGCAAGTATAGGTCAAACACCACTGCCACTGGCCACAAGCAAGTACAGGTCAAACAATGCAGCCACTAGCCACAAGCAAGTACAGGTCAAACACTGCAGCCACTAGCCACAAGCAAGTACAGGTCAAGCAATTAACAGAAGACAGAATAACAAATTCGCACCCTAATCAACACACAGGAATGCGTCACAAAGCGGTATGTTGAAAAAGGATGTGAGCAAGTTTTTCAAGCAATTCCACAACCCCGTACGTAATATTACTTAGAGAAACAAAAATTGTAGTAAATCCAAAAAAGAAGTCAAACGAGAGGACTCACCCCCCCCCCCCCCCCCCCGGCAATACAACATCAGTCATGCGGGAATGCGACAAAACCAAACTTCTGTGTAAGAGAGACCATTGCTCACTACAGCAAGTCAGACAGATTGGGTCACAGGGCCCAGATAAGGATGCACAGAGCCATAGCACAGACAATCTGCTCAAAGAGATAAGCCTGCACTCATACTTCTTTTTTTCAGGATTACAGTGGGTATTTCATACACCTGACATTCAATGATACAAAATGCACCATGGAATTGTTGTTGCTTTAGTGCACCGGTCAGGAAGCAGGCAAGTAACGCACAACTGGTCAAGCAGAGCCATAGACTGCTGCAGTGCAGTACAGCTATAGCATGAACCAAGAACACTGCTGCACTTGCATTATTCATTCCAAGCTCAAATCATGACAGTGTGTAGTCAACACCAATACAGGAACTACAGTGGGTAGCCAATCTTCAGCACATAATCACATATGCCCTTTGAATTTAATTTTGCCCTCAAACAATTTTATTGATGAAGCTAAAGTTGATTAAGACAAAATGTTATCTTAAAGTTTGACACATTTGAATCATGTAATATGGCTTTTATTAAACACTTTGCAAACTACAACCTCTGCAGTCAGTTGGAGAATGTGTTCAACTTCAAACACAGCATGGTCTCATGAAATCATATACTGGTATACTTAGTGCAATCAATGTGTCAAGATTGTATTGTATAATTAACATCGATATATCACAGTAAACAGTTTGCTTTTCTTCAAAGACATGTGCTTCTCAGATACATCATCTCCCTCTTGCATTAACCACACAGTCATTTACAGAAAACGCGAATCAAGAGGCTCCCAGAAACATTTTTCACCAATATTGTTTCATCTCATTTCCATGATTAAAAAGGAAGAAAAAAGGAAGGATGTTGCAGAGTGCTGACATAATATATCTCCAATTAAATGACTCAGCATTCTACGGATGTTACTTTGTCTTCATAGTACATCATCCTGCATCCTCTGATCAAATCATTCTAATGATAATTTTATGGAAGTATAATTCTCCTGGCAAATGTTCCTGTTTATTTTTAATCCCACAGAGGTACATAAATCTTCATCAATCTTCATACTGAATAAGAATGTTTCACAGACATTTTCTTGTCCCAATAAAAGACCATTGGAGACATGAAAAAATTCATCTAGCCGTTGCCAGGAAAAGTAACATTCATTACAACAAGAATTCACATTTCCTGGAGTTCATGACCCACTATGATACCCTTAACACCAAATCTAAAATATTCACCCTTACTCGGGTATAAACAAAGGAGCAAATGTTGAAATGAACACATACACAAAACAGTGCAAGTATAAAGAATGATTCAAATTGGATTCTTCAGTGTGGACATTTAGTCTGTGCCACATGAGCGTAACAAGCAAATACGAAGCAGCGACCAACTAGGAACTCTGTGTGCAAGGCTGGGATTGACCTCTTTTCAAACTTTAACCGGCAGTGATCAGTCTCGCAGAACGCGCAGGTCTGTAGCTCAGTGCTGGTCATCTCGGGTTACACTGACACATGGCCAGCCGCAAGGGAGTCGAGATGGAGTATTAATAGAAATCGGGAAATTCGTCCATTCACGTTTTAAGACCTGGGAAACTCTCCCAAATACAAATGTAGGAAGGCGCGAACCAACTGTCCAATCAGCATGGCGAAATAAGCTTCTGCCGCGAAAGTGACATCATATCTATTAATATCGACCAATGAAAGTATCTGTGCCGGATCTATTTTTAGGGATCGGCTGAGTTTCGTGACAAGCCTGTTTGACCCGTGGGTCAAATCGAGTTACGGAAGGAACGCGTTCAAGAAAGACGCCACGGAGCTGTTCGTGAGCAAGGCGCACCCAAATCAATCGCTCACGGAACGAGGACTCACTGAGCCAGGGTGGGAAAACGTTAGCTGAGCGCGGCCATCCGGAACAGCCACATTTTGGATCACGCAACCTCACGTCTCTAGCTATGCTGTGCCACAGAGACTAACATGTAGTTGTTTTACTAAACGCAGATTCTTCCTGTCCCAGGGATAGAACCACGGCACTGCGCCTCGCACATCGTCCAACCCCAAAGCATGCTCCCCTATCTAAAGACGTGGTTTCAACAAGCGAGTAGAAGCTGAGGGGCTGACCGTGTACTCAAGCAAGAGGGGAGAGCACTGGGGGGGTGGGCTGCCAGGAACTGGTGTATATTGTAGATAAGAGCGAGGAGAAGGGAAGTTCCTGTACATGTAAGTACTTATTAATTTTGGCTTGGCACGTCGATGGCGTTGAACCAAAGCAAATGTAGTCATACAGAGGGGTAGGTGCATCGTAGATGTTCACCAAACATCAGATAGCCTCTGTCACCATTCGGTCATGCGATCTAAGTAACTCTCAAATACTTTGAATGCCATTTGAATTAGGAAAGGGGCTTTGAGATGTCTGCGTTGTTGCTTAGAGTATTCATCCGGTGATACTTGTCGTAAAAAGTAATCTTAACACTATTTCCTCAAAAACTCCTACATTACGCTCGATAGGGCACTACATTCGTACAAAATTTGATAACATAACGTTTTTGTGCAGGAGTGGAAATTTGTTATCACTTCTTAGTGGTATTTTAAGAAAGTGAACTTTCTCTCTACATTGACAATCAACTTCGCGAACGACGTAATCTATATAGTAGGCATATCACGTGACCGAACGGTTGCAGTGACTCTCCCTGAGTTCCGTTGCACTCTGCTTCATCTCTGGTACGATGTAGCAGACTGAGAAATTTCAATTGGCTGGTTTCTTTCATTACCTGAAGCATTTGGTTGACCCGCCGACAGCGTGTCTGCTGCCTCTCATTTCAGCAGCCTCACGATCAGCAACAACTACACAATGACTCGGAAAGCATTGCAGACAGCCTGGATGAAAAGGTGAGCAAATTGTTGTGTCTTTGCTTACCTTTGTTCCCGCATGATACGCCACATCACAGGATTATCGTTTGCAATATGGTTATGATTGCATGGATGGCTAATAGTGATCTAGGTAAGTTTGTCATTGCTGGAACGTGGAGATCTATTGTTTCATCCTTCTCAACAGCTTAACCGTGATCGGAACCTCCGATCGACGTTGACCATGGTACCCTGGTTTGTTCTTCTCTACATTCTCCTGGAGGAAGGCAGTAACAACTGACCCACCGCGTCTTTCTACGTGTTTCGTTAGTGGCGGGTAGCTAGGTACATCGTGGCTTGACTTGCTCTTAGTCTCATCAACTCTTATAAATGTTCGTGATCATTGGCCTCAAAGTGCCTACAAAGACTGATATGCCGTAAAACTCCATCCATCCAACAATGACTCTGTTTTACAGTCCAAAGCATTGAAGCAGTTCTACTATTCGAACACACACGTGCTAGATTATCAGACTTTTCCTGCACACCATTGTTGAATGAAATGTTATGTTTTGATCATAGAATGTGCTTTTATCCATGTTTTCCTTTGCTGGTGCACGCAAGCATTTATCTGAATACATAACGAAAGCCACAATCTGTTCACCTGATATCTTAAGAATTCTCACAGTGAAGCCTGATATTGCAGACTGGTTTCCATTCTGCTGTCACTAATTTCTATAAGTGGAGATTTCTTGCATTATGTTTACCAAAAAGATGTTACGGAGCACAGAGGAGATGCGGCAACCAGACACAAACTGTACTATTTCATCATTCGGCCACCAGCAAACAGCCCCTCAGGGGCAAACTAGTGAAAGAAAGTTTCTGTGTCCTGCATCACGTCTAGGGTTTGCAGAGTTCAAGGGGACTTCTGTTCTGAGTTTTTATTCACCCCGTGTTTATCTCATTCTCGTTCAGTGATCCCCTCAAAAGCGATTTCTTCCCTTGAAGTCATTACTTCCCCAGCCTGCCTGCCTGTCTTAATGCCTGTCTGCCTGTCTGCCTGCCTGCCTGCCTGCCTACCTGTCTGTCTGCCTGCCTGCCTACCTGCCAGCCTGCCTGCCTGCCTGCCTTCCTGCCTGCCTGTCTGTCTGTCTGCCTGCCTGTCTGTCTGTCTGCCTGCCTGCCTGCTTGTCTGTCTGTCTGCCTGCCTGTCTACCTGCCAGCCTGCCTGTCTGTCTGTCTGCCTGCCTGCTTGCCTGTCTGTCTATTTGCCTGCCTGTCTGTCTGCCTGCCTGCCTGCGTGCCTGTCTGTCTGCCTGCCTGCCTACTTGCCAGCCTGCCTGTCTGTCTGTCTGTCTGTCTGTCTGCCTGCCTGCCTGCCTGCCTGCCTGCCTGCCTGCCTGTCTGCCAGCCTGCCTGTCTGTCTGCCTGCCTACCTGCCAGCCTGCCTGTCTGTCTGTCTGCCTGCCTGTCTGTCTGTCTGTCTGCCTGTCTGTCTGTCTGCCTGTCTGTCTCTCTCTCTCTATGTCTGTCCGTGTGTGTGTGTGTGTGTGTGTGTGTGTGTGTGTGTGTGTGCGTGTGTGCTTTTGTGTGTGTGTGTGTATGTATGTGTGTGTGCGTGTGTGTGCATGAAATCTGTCGGTTGTCGGAATATATTTTCCCCCAAAACACATGCGATAGCGGAGGGAGGTAACCCTCTGATGACTTCCGTCGACTTTTTTGCACGTTACATTCCCTGCGTTCCGTTGCACTCTGCTTCATCTCTGCTATGATGTAGCAGGCTTAGGAGTTTCGTTTGGTAGGTTTCTTTAATTACTTTAAAAGCACGCTACCATTAAAAGGAGAAGGTTTTGGAGGCCCTCTTTGGATATGTGAATCTCCAAAATGATAGATAACCATCACCAGGCATAAAGGAAGGTCAAGGAAATCCCAAAATGTGTGCCGTCTGCTACTTTGTTACACGCATGGATATAAATGCCGGCGTTTAC
>JAWQFJ010005626.1:25000-26513 GCA_034096865.1 Theodoxus fluviatilis | reverse complement strand
CCCCTTGAGTCACAAGACCGTCACATGAGGTCAGCTCCTTGGCTTAAAACCGGGATCACTTTAGGTAAGAGCAGAGCGAAATTTCAGTTTGACCAGAACATCACCTTCAAATTGAGAACTACAAAGGCAGCACACTTATTAAGTTGAGTGAATCAGTAGAACCCCATTCATTGAAGTATGCAGGAGAGCTGGCTAGCAAACCTGAGACTTGTTATGGGGGCGCGTTTGTTAAGCGTAAAATCTGGAGAGATTCTCGATGGCTAGGCGTTGCCCACTTTTCTCGCTCAATAGCCGTAGGTGCATCTCGATCGCCCTCGACTAGCTATCGAGGCGAGCCACTTGCCTAACATTCGCGCTAGCTATCGAGGCGAGCCGCTTGCCTAACATTCGCGCTAGCTATCGAGGCGAGCCACTTGCCTAACATTCGCGCTAGCTATCGAGGCTAGCCACTTGCCTAACATTCGCGCTAGCTATCGAGGCGAGCCGCTTGCCTAACATTTGCGCTAGCTATCGAGGCTAGCCACTTGCCTAACATTCGCGCTAGCTATCGAGGCTAGCCGCTTGCCTAACATTCGCGCTAGCTATCGAGGCTAGCCGCTTGCCTAACATTCGCGCTAGCTATCGAGGCTAGCCGCTTGCCTAACATTCGCGCTAGCTATCGAGGCGAGCCGCTTGCCTAACATTCGCGCTAGCTATCGAGGCTAGCCGCTTGCCTAACATTCGCGCTAGCTATCGAGGCTAGCCACTTGCCTAACATTCGCACCCATGGTCTGGGTGCTTGTCTATCCTCACCTGCATTCCTCCCGCATGAAAGAATTAACCAACCTGCGCAGCCCTAATACAGTGGTTTACAGATGCCCTCGCCTCCGAAAGTTGTCGACGTCGCTGATCAGTCCTCTCGCTTGAAAGACCAAACCCAAGGCCTTCAGTTTGTCCCTGTTTCCCAGTATGGCGTACTTGTTCGCGCTTTTGTGGAGACAGGCGATCCGAGGACGGGTCTCGTCCGGCGAGGGTTTTCCAATCCGATGCGCTCTACTGATGTTTCCAGACTACTGAGAAGTTTCTCTTACACGGTGTCCGAGAAAATCACCTCGAAGTGGTGAAATGTTTCCCCCTCCTGCTCTGGGACACCAGTAGGTCGTTCAAGAGACCTAACGCTCGATCGAGCCCAAATTGTCATTCTTGAACGACTTGACATGACCGAACGCTAACCAAAATGGCTTCCGAGATGCATTCTCATTTTTGCGGAGTGCGCTTCACGACCAACTGAGCGGACCAGCGGCTGCACCCCTCGAAATAATTATGTCGAAACGTCTGTGCCGACTTACAGCGTAAGCAAGAATTTGCAAAACCTACATCGAGGGACGCTGCACAACAAAACGCTAATTAATGTAAGATATAGTTACCTCCCTTCACATTTTTCTAAGTTTTTCGTTGAAAGGTTTGCTCAAATCTTGCCAGGTAATTATTTCAGAGCAGTTATTCTTTCGAAAAAGAAAGTAACGACATCAGC
>JAWQFJ010005626.1:0-20000 GCA_034096865.1 Theodoxus fluviatilis | reverse complement strand
GCATTCTTTCATTGAATCATTTTCCCTGAGCAAACACTCCTGCTGTACCTTTTACTATCCAGGCACACCTTCATTCAAGCATTTTCCCTGAGCAAACATTTACGCTGTACCTTTTTACTTCCATGCACACTTTCAGTTAACCATTTTCCCGGAGCAAATATTTCCACTGTACCTTTTACTATCCAGGACACTGCCATTCAAGCATTCTCCCTGAGCAAACATTCACGCTGTACCTTTTACTGTCCAAGCACACTTCCAGTCCACCATTTTCCTGAGGAAATATTTCCACTGTACTTTTTACTATCCAGGACACTTTCATTCAAGCATTTTCCCCGAGCAAACATTCCCACTGCACCATTTACTATCAGGCACACTTTCGATTCACCATTTTCCTTGAGCAAACATTCCCACTGTACTTTTTATTATCCAGGCACACTTTCGATCAAACACTTTTCCTGAGCAAATATTCCTACTGTACCTTTTATTATCCAGGCATTCTTTCATTCAAGCACTTTCCCTGAGCAAATATTCCCACTGTACCTTTTACTATCCAGGGATTCTTTCATTCAAGCACTTTTCCTGAGCTAATATTCCCACTGTACTTTTAATATCCAGGCATTCTTTCATTCAAGCATTTTCCCTGAGCAAATATTCCCACTGTACCTTTACTGTCCAGACACACTTCATTCAAACACTTTCCCTGAGCAAACATTTGCACTGTACCTTTTACTGTCAGGCACACTTTCATTCTAGCATTTTCCCTGAGCAAACATTCCCACTGTACCTTTTACTATCCAGGCATTCTTTCATTCAAGCATTTTCCCTGAACAAACTTTCCCACTGTACGTTTTACTATTTAGTCATTTTTTGTTCAAGCATTTTCCCGAAGCAAACAATTCCACTGTACCTTTTACTATCCAGGCACACTTTCATTCAGGCATTTTCCCTCTAAAAAATATTCCCACTGTACCTTTTACTGTGCAGGCATTCTTTCATTCAAGCATTTCCCTGAGCAAACATTCCTACTGTACCTTTTATTATCCTGGCACACTTTCATTCAAGCATTTTCCTTGAGCGGACAATTTCACTGTACCTTCGGAGTCTAGTCACGCTCTCCAACTCTCTCTGTTCCAGGTTGCGTTTCTTTGGTCGGATTCGGAGACGGAGAATGTTCGTCCCGGAGTCCGGCTTTGACAGTGGCAGCTCCCGTGCTTTTTACATACAGAGTATCTCCTCCCCGGAATCCGGCTTCGACAGTGGCAGCTCCCGTGCTTTTTACATTCAGAGTATCTCCTCCCCGGAGTCCGGCTTCGACAGTGGCAGCTCCCGTGCTTTTTACATTCAGAGTATTTTTGCCCCGGAGTTCGGCTGCAAAGGTGGACGTTCCTGCGCTTTTCGTACGTGGTTGAATGCCCTCCTCTTGCAAAGTGATTTGAGGGACATGCGACTGACAGTCTAGTCGGGGATTATTCGAAAATCTGCAGTGGAACAAGAGGTTCCACAGAACGGTGCGAAACTCTTTGAACAACAGAAAATAGGCCACGAAGTTGACAATGTGGTGCTGCTGTTGGAATATGAAAATGATGTAGAAAGCCCGGCTGTGCTGAGTCGTTCCTGGGGAGAAAAGGTAGGTCAAACGCCAGATTTGAGCCAGCGGATAGGTGATGATGGAGGCGATGGTCTGAATGGTAATGCAAAGCAGTATGCGGGATCCAGCAGACTGCATGAATCCTTTAGTCGTCGTGTGCCGTCGTTTCCACACATTGACCAGAATGAGAACGTTGAAAATGGTGATGAAGAGCCAGGGGACCAGTCGGAACGCAATGATTACAAACCTGTGATAGATGTATGGGTAGGAAATCTCCTCTCCATAAACTGAGTACAGGACAGCGTTGGGCAAGGCCAAAACCACTAGAACAAACAGAATGAGGATGACGATTATCTTGGCGTCTCGGCGTTCCTTCCTGTGTGGACGAGGGGAAACCACTCTAAGGTGCCTCTCCACAACCAGGGCCAGGTTCGAAAAGGTCATTCCGTGAAACGTTATGCTGTTCAGGTTGCCCAATACGCTCTGCCAGATGATGAAGTGCGAAAGGGATTTTTGGTAGAGGTCCAGCATGCTCTCGATGATTTTGAAAACAGAATTAGCAAGGTCGTACACCGACATGGACAACAGGAAAATGTCCGTGGCTGAGGTGCACCTCACCTGCCAGATTGCCACACACAGGAAGTCGGTGACAACAGTCACGGCGCAGAGAATGACGATCACATGCAGACGTCTGATTTGGCTCGTGCGCTGGGATATTTGTTCGCGTCCATCGCTCGTTTCCGGACACGCCGAGTTCGCGCTGGTGTTCTGCCCACACGGCGTGGTGACTTGAGCATGGGCTACCGAGACCTGCGCTTCAATGAGTAGGGCAAAAGGCGCCATTGCGAGAAGAACCCGAAGCATCCTCAGAGGTTTACTACTGATGTATGGTTGATGCACTTGTTACAGGTGACGACAAATTAGAAACATTTTTCTCCTTCCCCGTGCCAAGTCCTCAAACTTGCCACGACACACTAACTAAATAGTCTCGGAATTCTGACGAGGAACGAAGTCTGACTCACATTTAACTGACGTCATCTCAACTCTTTAGTACCTACACTAGATAGCGTTTTAATCTAAATGGAGTTTTTTTTTTTTTTTGCCCCGTGGGCTGTAATAGCCGTGTAGTCTTGGCTCCGTGTTCATAATGGAAGAAGGACACTATGAGAAAGGCAGTTGTGGTGTGTTCATTTACGCATTTGTGATATTTTGTCACAGTTTTACGCGCTGTTGATGAAGATAATAAATGCCATTGCTTTGTGCTTTCGTTTCCCAGGAGTTCTGCTTCCTGACCACACCATCCACAAGGACTGTGGACACGACGAGGCAGGTGATTATTTCTTCTCCTCCAGAACTGGCCGTACAGGAAACATAAAACACCACACAAAGAGGCACTTTCACTGAGTTTTCCTACCTACTGTCCATACGTCCGGCGTTACAGGCGGAGGACACAGAGCCACCATCAACATGGATCCCAGCCGTCGACGTCAGCATTTACTGTGCTTTTCCCCCCTGTGTGCCACACGAAATGGATCACTGCCAGTCGACGTCAGCATTTACTGTGCTTTTCCCCCCTGTGTGCCACACGAAATGGAGCACTGCCAGTCGACGTCAGCATTTACTGTGCTTTCCCCCCCTGTGTGCCACACGAAATGGAGCACTGCCAGTCGACGTCAGCATTTACTGTGCTTTTCCCCCCTGTGTGCCACACGAAATGGAGCACTGCCAGTCGACGTCAGCATTTACTGTGCCTTTCCCCCCTGTGTGCCACACGAAATGGAGCACTGCCAGTCGACGTCAGCATTTACTGTGCTTTTCCCCGCTGTGTGCCACACGAAATAGAGCACTGCCAGTCGACGTCAGCATTTACTGTGCTTTTCCCCCCTGTGTGCCACACGAAATGGAGCACTGCCAGTCGACGTCAGCATTTACTGTGCTTTTCCCCGCTGTGTGCCACACGAAATGGAGCACTGCCAGTCGACGTCAGCATTTACTGTGCTTTTCCCCCCTGTGTGCCACACGAAATGGAGCACTGCCAGTCGACGTCAGCATTTACTGTGCTTTCCCCCCTGTGTGCCACACGAAATGGAGCACTGCCGTGAGCACTGCCAGTCGACGTCAGCATTTACTGTGCTTTTCCCCCCTGTGTGCCACACGAAATGGAGCACTGCCAGTCGACGTCAGCATTTACTGTGCTTTCCCCCCTGTGTGCCACACGAAATGGAGCACTGCCAGTCGACGTCAGCATTTACTGTGCTTTTCCCCCCTGTGTGCCACACGAAATGGAGCACTGCCAGTCGACGTCAGCATTTACTGTGCTTTTCCCCCCTGTGTGCCACACGAAATGGAGCACTGCCAGTCGACGTCAGCATTTACTGTGCTTTTCCCCCCTGTGTGCCACACGAAATGGAGCACTGCCAGTCTACGTCAGCATTTACTGTGCTTTTCCCCCCTGTGTGCCACACGAAATGGAGCAGTGCCAGTCTACGTGCACATCTCGTCATGTTCTGGTACTGGTTGATCTGAGACGAGCAGGAGATTACGGCACTGGAAACGTCAGTCATTGGGTTCAGTTCCATTTCTGTGAGGTCGTGCCCTTTTGAAAGACACGTCACACAAGAGTTCAGTTCAGTTCAGTCTCTTAACCCTGAGATGGGTTGTTGGGCACCGCTGATGATTTTCGGACAATCTTCCTCCATCGATCTCTATCCTCTGTGGCTCGCTGTGAGTCAGCAAAGGTCAAGCCTGTCCACTCTTTAATGTTGTCTTTCCACCTCTTTTTCTGCCTGCCTCTCCTTCTCCCACCTGGTAAGGTACCTTGCAGGATGGTCTTGGCCAGCCCACTGCCTCTTGACACGTGACCGTACTACTTTTTGCTTTCTGCTTTTCACGATTGAAAGCAGGTCTTCGTACAATGGGGGAGAGTAGGCAGCCCTGTCTGACTCCGACCGTTGTCCTGAACCATTCGCCTGTGGTACCACTGAACATTACTGCGCTGGTCGCTCTGTCATAGAGATGTTCGACGACTTTGATGATCTTGGAGCTGATGTTGTAGCTTCCCATTGTGCCCACAGCGCAGCATGCCAGACTCTGTCAAATGCTTTTTTATAGTCTATACAGACATGGTATAGATCTTGTTGGTGTTGTAGATGTTTCTCACACAGGACTCTCAGATTGAAGATCTGTTCGGTGGTGCTCCTACCTGCTCTGAAACCTGCCTGCTCTTCAGCAATGATTTCCTCTGCCTGAGGTTTCCATCTGTTCGGCAGTATTTCAGCATGACCTTGCTGGGATGGTTAATGAGGCTGATTGTGCGGTAGTTCTGGCACATTTGCTGGTTTCCTTTCTTGGGCAATGTAATCACTAGGGACTGTGTCCACGGGGTTGGCCAGTCTCCCGTCTGCCAGATCTTATTGCAGATCTTTGTGAGTGCATCGATCGTTGCGTTGCCTCCTGCCTGGATGAATTACCCTGGAATGTTGTCAACCCCAGCTGACTTCCCTTTCTTGAGGGACTTAACTGCTGTCTTCACCTCTTCTCGAAGAATTGAGTAGTTGTCCTCCTCGGTAGTCTGAGGACAGTTCAGTACTTTAGGATCTCCTTTGATGTCATAGTTGTACAGATCAGAGCAGTACTCAGTCCAGCGTTTCATGATTTTGCGTTCTTCTGTGAACCAAATCCCGCTCGTCGTGTAGGGTGCAGGACGTTACGCCGCTTTTGCCTGAATTCCCCTTTGCCTGAATGTACCGTGCCTGGGTTAGATTTATTGTTAGGGTTAGGGTTAAGGTTAGGCACGTGGCATTCAGGCAAGAGGGGCGTAACGTCTATAACCCGTCTTGTATGGTGTTGACCCGTCCTTGTTTGGTCGCGTCGCTGTAAGGTCTTTGACTATCTGATGTGCTTTCTTGGTGTTATTCTTCTGGAGGTTCTCCTCAACTGCATCACATTGCTGTTTGATCCACTCCTCCTTGGCACTCTTCATGGCCTTCTTGATCCTGTTGTTGGCCTCTCTGTACTTACTTGCTCCATCTGCTGTACCCTTCTTTTTCTTCAGTTCCTTTCTCTCATCGCACCTGTTCAAAATGTATGCAGTGACCCATGGCTTCTTTGTTTGGTGGTGTTTTCCTAATAACTGCTCGGCTGTCTCTATCACTGCCTCGTTGAAGATGTTGGTTACTGTGTCGAGGCCCTCTTCGTCACCCAGAACTAAAAGCGGTGCAAACTTCCCTCCAATCATCGCTTTGAAGGACTTATCAACTTCAGGGTCTTTCAATATTTCAATGTCAAATCAAAGCCTGGTACCTTTCTCCTTGCTGATTTCTTTTTGGCTCAGGCGGAAGTTCATCATCAGCAAGTCTTGGTCGCTTCCAATGTCTGCTCCTGGAAATCTTCGTGTCTTTGCGATGTTAATGCTGGACTTGAAGCGCTTCTTTACTAAGATGTAATCAATTTCACTGTGGTGCTGTCCATTTGGGTGGGAAGAGACGTCATCACAGACACTCCATGACATTGAAGTATTCTTGCTAAATGTCCTTGGACCGGGATTGAATTCCGTGCAATGCCGGGCACTGACTGATTGTCTAAAATACCTACACGCCTCTCGACTATATGATACTGAAGACGTCTTTGATGATACGATTTTATAGCTCAATAATCCACTAGATAGGTCCAGGGTTACATGATGGTATTTAGCAGTACCACGTGATCGTTGTTCTCGATTGTCATTGGCTGTTGCTATTCCACGTGTAAACAACGCCATTCTCCAATGGTCGAAAGCGACAATTCGCATATGTGCACTGCAAGTTGAACGCTTTATTTTGGCGTGATCGTCCTTTCTGATCCGTCGCAGTGACATTTCATTGCTCGATTATCGGCTGCAGCAATGGACGCTATCGACTGAATAGGTGGATGTCATATTATCAGAATACTAACTGAAAAGGCTCATGGACGTTTCGCCCCATTTGCAAGTTCGCCCCAACCACTTCGCCCCACATTCTTGCCGGTTCGCCCCACTATCCAAACCCTAACCCTAACCCTAACCCTAACCCTAACCCTAACCCTAACTCAAACCCTAGAATGTGGGGCGAAGTGGTTGGGGCGGACGTGCAAATGGGGCGAAACGTCCAGCACCCGCTGAAAATACAAAAACGCTTATACTAAGGGACGTAACCAGTGCTACACAAATGGTTCTCTCCCTTTGCTGCTAGTGGGCACACGCGATGACGTGATAAGGAGGTTCCTGATGGTCTAACGTCAAAGAGTTCCTTCTCCTCCCTCAACACGCCCAGGACTAACGAAAGAATAACAACAACACAGTGGACGGCTGCAATTTGCGAAAGTCACTCGGACCAGTACGTGCCCACAGTGCTACGAAGATGGAACATGCCCTGACAATGGGACATTGTTGATCTGAAAACTGTTCTTATGACGTCACTGGCCTCATTCGACGAAGCCGACTGTGAAGATCTACTCGGTAATCCCCTCAGTGCTTGTTAAAATTGCTTAAAAATGCAAAGATCGGCCAAATCAGCAGTTGACGCCATATTGATTACGGTTTCTACCGAGTAATGGATAAACTCCTCGCATGACTTAGTAAACACCCGACCGTCCTAACCAATCTACGTGTACAAGATCGCTTCTTTGAGTTCCTCACCACCAAGCGAGAGCTAGGTTTACAAGCCTATGGAATTTTACTTCCCACAGAACATCCAGCAACGAAAGTTTTTTTAATTAATATTCACGATTTACCAAACACATGACAAAGCAAAAACTTTGACCATGTAGCATGGTGATAATAAAATCTTACAGCCTAAACAGTAAAAAAAAAGAAATAAAATGAGATAATTTACGTCACGATTTACCAAATGCAAAATATCCCTCGTCTTGCAACACACTGCTCAAAAACACAATCCACAATCGCAGATTCATGGGTCAAAGTCCTTCAAATTGCACATCTCACAGTGTCTTGCTAGTACGATTACTATGAAATCTTTTCAAATTGCACATCTCACACTGTCTTGCTAGTACGATTACTATGAGATCTTTTCAAATTGCACATCTCACACTGTCTTGCTAGTACGATTACTATGAGATCTTTTCAAATTGCACATCTCACACTGTCTTGCTAGTACGATTACTATGAGATCTTTTCAAATTGCACATCTCACACTGTCTTGCTAGTACGATTACTATGAGATCTTTTCAAATTGCACATCTCACACTGTCTTGCTAGTACGATTACTATGAGATCTTTTCAAACTGCACATCTCACACTGTCTTGCTAGTACGATTACTATGAAATCTTTTCAAATTGCACATCTCACACTGTCTTGCTAGTACGATTACTATGAGATATTTTCAAATTGCACATCTCACACTGTCTTGCTAGTACGATTACTTTGAGATCGTTTCAAACTGCACATCTCACACTGTCTTGCTAGTACGATTACTATGAGATATTTTCAAATTGCACATCTCACACTGTCTTGCTAGTACGATTACTTTGAGATCTTTTCAAACTGCACATCTCACACTGTCTTGCTAGTACGATTACTTTGAGATCTTTTCAAATTGCACATCTCACACTGTCTTGCTAGTACGATTACTATGAGATATTTTCAAATTGCACATCTCACACTGTCTTGCTAGTACGATTACTTTGAGATCTTTTCAAACTGCACATCTCACACTGTCTTGCTAGTACGATTACTTTGAGATCTTTTCAAACTGCACATCTCACACTGTCTTGCTAGTACGATTACTATGAGATCTTTTCAAATTGTACATCTCACACTGTCTTGCTAGTACGATTACTATGAGATCTTTTCATATCGCACATCTCACACTGTCTTGCTAGTACGATTACTATGAGATCTTTTCAAATTGCACATCTCACACTGTCTTGCTAGTACGATTACTATGAGATCTTTTCAAATTGCACATCTCACACTGTCTTGCTAGTACGATTACTATGAGATCTTTTCAAATTGCACATCTCACACTGTCTTGCTAGTACGATTACTATGAGATCTTTATGTTTTATACAGATGGAAGGGAAGGGAAGTTCTTGTTAAAAATTGTTCTGTGTTTTGCTTTGGCTCGTCGTAGACTTTGAAGCAACACAAACGCAGTCACACAGAGAGGTAGGTACATCGTAAACGTTCACCAAGTACGTACTCATTCACGCACATAGATTCTTTGTTACACGCGATACGGATCGGTGCATATTGCGCATGCCCAAGTTTCAATAATGTCAGTGGAACTCTCTAGTGGTCTGTTGTGTGCACGTTTTCTTTTCCCGCGTTCATTTTCGCTAATAGACCACTTGATAGTTCCGCTGCCATCTTGGAAATGGTACCTGCGCAGTGGGCACTGACCAGCACCACATGTAAACAAAGGAGCTCTGTGAGTGTGAATGAGTACATACGTGTGAACATCTACGCCAATCTGTGAACCCGAGTCACGTGACTCTGGCACAGTTCGCAATCAATGCGTGATAGACTTGACCCTTCGCATTACAGCATTACGCCAAAAATAGTTTCTTCTGATACTCTTTTTCTCTCCACCTTTTACAGAAATCATTCAGATGTCAAAACTTGTTTCCATTTCAACACAAACATTTTATTTTATCGAATAAACGCTTGTTTTGTTGCCTCAACAAGAGAAAGTTAAGAGTTTTGTGCGAAATAGTCTTAGAACTACGTTAACAGCGTATGTCAGGGAGCACATCGGCTATCCCACAAGCCTCTCGTGTGACCTCCATTTGCATATTTGAGACGAAAATCTTCCATCACGTGATGTCAACTGAGCTAGAGACACTTTCGCCGGTAGGCGAAGTCTCTAGTGAACTGGAATGCATCTACGATGTACCTACCTCTCTGTGTGACTGCATTAGTTCAACGTCTACGATGTGCCAAAACAAAACAAAAGTTGTTTTGTGTGTGTTTTTTACGGGAACTTCCATTCCCTTCCAAAATATAAAGATCTCATAAATGATCGTACCCCGAGTCAGATAGCGCGAGACGTGCGGTCTAAACGACCAGTAAAGACACCCGGGTGTTTATTAGTTCACCCTTAGTCGAATTCTGTAATCGAGTTGATGTCAACTGCATTGAGAGGGGTGAGGGGTTATGGTGGGGTGGGGGGTGTAGGCATACATAGTGGTTCTCATCATTATCATTCATCAACATCAATCATCAACATCAACCATCAATATCAATCATCAACATTAATCATCAGCATCAATCATCAGCATCAATCATGAATCATCCCAGTACTTTCATGAATTCGTTCCTATAAAGAAATATATCTAAATAAAAAGAACAGCAAACGAGGAAATCTACTCAGTAGTCGGGGTGGATGGGAAAGGGTATGGTTTTTAACATATTTTTAAATAGGGGGTTTATCTCCTTCTAGCCGAAAAAAGAACGAAAGAGAAGAAGATGTATTATAAGTTAAGAGAGAGAAAGAGTGAGAGAGAGAGAGAGAGAAGAGAGAGAGAGAGAGAGAGAGAGAGAGAGAGGGCGGGAGGGGAGGGGGGGGGGAGTGTATATAAAGGGTATGCGAAATAAGAAATGTAAGGGCATCTGACGATGAAGAAGGAATGTTAGGAATGCTGGTCCAAATGGTGTGATGAGGATTTCGCAGCACCGAATTGTGTCGAGTGGCATTTCCAATACAGTTCAATGTACTGTAATGTACAGTATATTAATTCATTATATAAAATTGTTCCATTTGGTCTTAAAATGTTCAAGGGTATGGCCGATTTTTGCGCTATATTTGTCTATTTGAATCACCTGTATTATGTCTGCGGTCAAATCTTGAATATTTGGTTTTTCCTCCTTCTGCTTACAATAATAAATATGTTTTCTAGTTAGGGTTAATATGAGATTTACTGCTTTACTTCCCTGCAAAGCTCCAAATAATTTTTCGGAAGTGGTGAATTTGACAACCTGGTCTAGTTTTTGAGATACAAAAAATTCAAGATTGTCCCAGAGAATCTTTGTAAATGGACAAAGGAGGAAAACATGTTCTAATGTCTCTCGTTCATTTCTACACATGGTGCACCTGTCGTCGTTTGATAGTCGTATTGCTTTTAGAAATACATTAGTTGGTAGGATTCTCTGTAAAAGCTTTAACTGAAATGATCTTGTCCGCTTGTCTGGGTTGGCCCATTTATTTAGTGTGTGATACTTCTTCCATGGAAGGTTGTAGTCGGACATTTTGCTTTACCATTTTTCATGTCCTGCAGGTAAATAATTATTTTTTGTTAGATTGTCATAGAAACAAGTAATGCCTCTCTTTGCTTTGGTTTCCAATATTTCCTTAATTGGAGGAGAACTGGGAATATCTGGCATAGCTTGATTACAGTTACGTGTGAGGATATCTTTCCATCTCCCCGAGATGCTATGCACTATTCTGTTGTATCATAAAAAATTGCCATTAATCTTGTATTGCGACATTATTTCAGAAAATAATTTAGGTTGACCTTTCACAATGACGATATCTCTGACTGAATTTATGCCGGCGTTGTACCACTCAAGGTTGAACAAGTACTTATCAATGTTGTTGCAAAAATAGCAGTCGCGGTGGCTGGAGCAGCCATGGCGGAGGGCGTTCTGGGTAAAAATCAATCAAAATCAATTTTGACTCTGGTCAGGCATGGCATCGGCATCTCCTGGAAAACAAAGTCACCAACACTGAGATCTTGCAGAGAGTGGACTCCCGCAACGTGCTTCAGCTGCTGAGGAAGAGGCCAGAGATGCCTTGGCCGAATCCCCCACATGGAATGTGGCCGCATCCTGAAGGACTTCCCTCGGGGTTCCGTGACCACGGGATCTCAACCAGCTGATGCCCCTAGCTGCGCTACAAGGATGTCTGCAGGAGAGATTTGATTCACCTTGGCACTGAAGCAGACGGCTGGAACAACTCACAGACATCCTGCAGTGCTGGGCGACTGCTGGGCGACTGCTGGGGGACTGCTGAGGGACTGCTGAGGGAATGATGGGTGACTGCTGAGGGACTGCTGGGGGACTGCTGAGGGACTGCTGGGGGACTGCTGGGGGACTGATAGGGTACTGCTGGGGGACGGCTGGAACACCTCACAGACATCCTGCAGTGCTGGGCGACTGCTGGGGGACTGCTGGGGGACTGCTGGGGGACTGCTGGGGGACTGCTGGGGACTGCTGGGGGACTGCTGGGGGACTGCTGGGGGACTGCTGGGGGACTGCTGGGGGACTGCTGGGGGACTGCCGGGGGACTGCTGGGGGAATGCTGGGAGACTGCTGGGAGACTGCTGAGGGACTGATAAGTTACTGCTGGGGGACTGCTGGGGGACTGCTGAGGGACTGCTGGTGGACTGGTGGGGGACTTCTGGAGGACTGCTGGGGGACTGTTGGGGGACTGCTGGGCGACTGCTGGGGGACTGCTGGGAGACTGCTGAGGGACTGCTGGGGGACTGCTATTGGACTGCTGGGGGACTACTGGGGGACTGCTGGGGGACTGCTGAGGGACTGCTGGGCGACTGTTGGGGGACTGCTGGGGGACTGCTGGGAGACTGCTGAGGGACTGCTGGGGGACCGCTGAGGGGCTGCTGGGGGACTGCTGGGCGACTGCTGGGGGGATGCTAGGGGACTGCTGGGGGACTGCTGGGGGGATGCTAGGGGACTGCTGAGGGACTGCTGGGGGACTGCTGGGCGACTGCTGGGGGACTGCTGGGGGGACTGCTGGGGGACTGCTGGGGGACTGCTGGGGGACTGCTGGGTGACTGCTGGGTGACTGCTGGGTGACTGCTGGGGGACTGCTGGGGGACTGCTGGGGACTGCTGAGGGACTGCTGGGGGACTGCTGGGGGACTGCTGGGGGACTGCTGGGGGACTGATGGAGGACTGCTGGGGGACTGATGGAAGACTGATGGGGGACTGATGGGGGACTGCTGGGGGACAGCTGGGGGACTGCTTTAGGGACTGATGGGGGACTGATTGGGGACTGCTGGAGGACTGCTGGGGGACTGCTGAGGGACTGATGGAGGACTGCTGGGGGACTGATGGAGGACTGCTGGGGGACTGCTGAGGGACTGATGGAGGACTGCTGGGGGACTGATGGAAGACTGTTGGGGGACTGATGGGGGACTGCTGGTTGACAGCTGGGGGACTGCTTTAGGGACGGATGGGGGACTGATGGGGACTGCTGGAGGACTGCTGGGGGACTGCTGAGGGACTGATGGAGGACTGCTGGGGGACTGATGGAAGACTGTTGGGGGACTGATGGGGGACTGCTGGTTGACAGCTGGGGGACTGCTTTAGGGACGGATGGGGGACTGATGGGGACTGCTGGAGGACTGCTGGGGTACTGCTGAGGGACTGATAGGGGACTGCTGGTGGACTGCTGGTGGACTGCTGGTCGACTGCTGGGGGACTGCTGGGAGACTGCTGAGGGACTGATAGGTTACTGCTGGGGGACTGCTGGTGGACTGCTAGGGGACTGCTGGGGGACTGCTGGGGGACTGCTGAGGGACTGCTGGGCAACTGCTGGGGGACTGCCGGGGGACTGCTGGGGGGGGAATGCTGGGTGACTGCTGGGCGACTGCTGGGCGACTGCTGGACGACTGCTGGACGACTGCTGGGGGGCTGATGCGGGACTGCCGGGGGACTGCTGGGGGGGAATGCTGGGTGACTGCTGGGTGACTGCTGGGCGACTGCTGGGGAACTGCTGGGTGAATGCTGGGCGACTGCTGGGCAACGGCTGGGGGGCTGCTGGGGGGCTGATGGGGGACTGCTGGGGGACTGCCGGGGGAGAGGGGTTGAGATGAGGCGGGAAAAGGAGACACCAGCAGGTGGAATACAGGAGGAAACCTATGGCAACAGAGGTGGTGATAAAGAAATGCATACAGTGCCCTCAACAAGGAACAAGAAGGGCAAACCCCATACGACTCACATGCTTGACCTTAACCTTTACATGACCTTGACCTTCAAGTGACCTTCAAGGTCAACCAACTAAACCTAGCAATGACATCATACACTAAGAACTGCTTTACAAATTTTTCCTACAAAATACATGTGACCTTGACCCAAGGTCAAGGTCATCCAAAGTCATGCAACACAAAGCTGTTAATTCAAAACATAGGAAGCACAATGGTTCTTATTGGCACTTTTTACCATGAGATATGGTCACTTTTAGTGGTTCACTACGCCATTTTAGTCACATTTCATAAGGGTCAAAGTGACCTTGACCTTGACGATATGTGACCAAATGTGTCTCATGATAAAAGTATAACATGTTTCCCACATAATTATTAAGTTTAAAAGAGTTATCTTCCATTGTTCAGGGTCAAGGTCACTTCAAAATATGTATACAATCCAACTTTAAAAAGCTCCTGTGACCTTGACCTTGAAGCAAGGTCAATGAAACTGGTATCAAACGATAGGGATTACTTTGCCCTATATACCATGCATAGGTCAGGTATCCAATCTCAAACACGTCACAGAAAATTGGGAAAATGTGAAAAATGGCTGATTTTTAACATTTACGGCCCCTGCGACCTTGAACTTAAACCAAGGTCAAGTCACTGTGTATGTTTTTGTACGCCTTGTCATCCTACACCATCATGCCAAATTTGGTGTTGATAGACTTAATAGTCTCCGAGAAAATTCCAACGTTAAAGTTTTTTACGGACTGCAGGACGCCCGGATGAACGGACGCCCAGACGCCCGGACGCCTGGACGGACAACACGGGTGACCTAGTATGAAAGAATAACATGCGTACTACAATGTTATGAAGTTTGGAAGAGTTATCTTTCATAGTTCAGGGTCAAGGTCACTTCAAAATATGTATACAATCCAACTTTAAAATGCTCCTGTGACCTTGACCTTGAACTAAGGTCAGGTCACCATGTACGTTTTGTACGCCTTGTCATCCTACACCATCATGCTAAATTGGGTGTTGATAGACTTGATAGTCTCCGAGAAAAATCCAACGTTAAAGTTTTTTACGGACGACAGGACACCCGGCCGCCCGGCCGCCCGGACGCCCGCCTGGACGGCCGCTTGGACATCCAGACGGAACGACACTGGTGACCTAGTATAAAATTATAACATGTGTACTACAATGTTATGAAGTTTGGAAGAGTTATCTTCCATAGTTCAGGGTCAAGGTCACTTCAAAATATGTATACAATCCAAATTTAAAGACCTCCTGTGACCTTGACCTTGAAGCAAGGTCAACCAAACTGGTATCAAAAGATATGGATTACTTTGCCCTATATACCATATATAGGTCAGGTATCCAATCTCAAAAACTTCAGAGAAAATTGGGAAAATGTGAAAAATGGCTGTTTTTTAGACAACATTTACGGCCCCTGCGACCTTGACCTTCAAGCAAGGTCAAGCCACTATGTATGTTTTTGTACGCCTTGTCATCCTACATCATCATGCTAAATTGGGTGTTGATAGACTTAACCCTTACACTTCCGAGCGCGGATATAGCCGCGGTCCGAGGGTCGTTCCCTTTGCTGTGAAGCTATTATCAGCAACCAAGTACGAGGTCACATGACTTGCTATCACGTGATCAGTGACGCGTCAGTGCAAATGGCGATCAGCTCTGTTTACATTTCGGCGAAGTTTTCGATCGGTATTTCTGGTGTTTTTTGTCGTTGTGCAATGTGACTTTCTGTGCATGACTCTTTCGCGGCACATGAGTCATGAATAGGGATGATATGAATCGTTTTTTGTACGAAATCCCGGGAGATGGTGAAGCTAGCGAGTATGGAAGTACCGTAGCGATGAAGAAGGAAATCTCGACTTGAGTGAAGAAGATGATTCGTCGGAGTGGGACTCTGAGACTGACAGATCCGATGAGGATGCTCAACCCAGCACCTCGAGTGGGCGTGGTCGAACTCGTCAACGTGTTAGTTCTTGACGTGAAAGATTTCGTCGAGATTCCCCGCGACTCGGTGCATTCGATCAGACATTCGATGTGCACATCTCGAAAGAAGACCACGTGTACGAAGGGAAGCACGCACCCACCGAATTCCCCCTCTGGATGCTCTCCCAGTGGACTTTTTTGATCTAGTGTTCCCTCAAGATGCCACCGATCTTCTCGTTGAGCAAACTAATTTGTATGCTCGACAGAAGCGTGCTGAATGACTATGACACAAGCCCAGTGGAAATGAGAGCTTTCATCGGCATGCTGTTTTTCATGAAAATCCATCACTTGCCAGAGATGAACCATTATTTTTCCACCCACTGGATGCTACGTGTACCGGAGTTCACTGCAAGATTCACGTGGCGAAGATGATGGCAGCTGTGGAGCAATCTGCACCTGGCAGACAATGAAGCTCCAAGACCTGGAGACCCACATTATGACAAGCTGTGGAAGGTGAGGCCTCTCTTCCACCTACTCCTGAGAGCATTTCAGGAGAAGTTCTACATAGACCAGAACACTTCTGTTGATGAGATTATAATAAAAGGGAAGGGCAGGAACCCGATCAAGCAGTACAGGAGAGGGTCAGTGTGCTGAATTTTCATATGTAAAGTTGTATCTCAAATATTGCTCACTAGTCTTGATTGTGTTTTTTTCTTGCTCAGATGGGTTCTCAAAGCTTGTCTGATATGTCAGAATTTATTCCTGGGAATTTTCTGAGTGTAATTTGTAGGTTTAGTATCATTACTAAATTTTTCATCAATTTTTAGGATACATTTTTTCAATCATTGCACCTTCAGGGCCGAATCTAGGGGGGGTGCTGGGGGTGCTCGAGCAGCCCCCCCCCCAAAAAAAAAAAAAAAAAAAAAACCTCCGTGGCAGCCGGGAGTTGGGGGAAGGAGGGAGGGGGGGGGGGTGGTTGCTCAAATATGTTGATCTACTTCCCACCTCATCGGATATCGGCACACTTTGCTTGGTAGCAGAGACAGTATAGTTAGTAAAAAGCTTGGGAAGGAGGGGGGGGGGGGGGGGCTAAAAGATGCTGGGCCCAGATGCTGTACTACTCTCCACTTGGTATAAGCACACTCTACTTGGCAGCCAAGGTAGCTGGGGAGGGAGGGGGGGGGGGGGGGGTGCTGCTATAATTAAGATGCCTTCCTTTTGCTACTCGCACAGACAAATCAAACCCGGGCAGAGACAGGAAGAATCTGTGACCAAACAAAAACTCTTGGAAATGACCGCACTGCCAGATTGCACAGATTTGCACCATTTTTCTCAAAATTTTCCGGGGGGGCATGCCCCCGGACCCCCCTAGAGGGGCGTGCCTGCTTCGCAGGCACGCACTCGTGGCTTCGCCACTTCGATGAGAAGACCCTAAAACAATTTTAAGCACCCCCCCTCAAAAAACTTTGATCCGGCCCTGACCTTATGCAAATGAGCTTGTTTAGGAAAAGTTGATTTTGTGTTCAATGTGCACCCTGTCCTTTTTCCTACCATAGACTGTACAGTTTTGCCTACTTTGCTGCATTGTAAGTTGTTGGGAATTTTTTCCCCCAGATGTACCTGATAAGATAAAAGAGAAGGGCAGGAACCTGATCAAGCAGTACAGGAGAGGGTCAGTGTGCTGAATTTTCATATGTAAAGTTGTATCTCAAATATTGCTCACTAGTCTTGATTGTTTTTTTTCTTGCTCAGATGGGTTCTCAAAGCTTGTCTGATATGTCAGAATTTATTCCTGGGAATTTTCTGAGTGTAATTTGTAGGTTTTAGTATCATTACTAAATTTTTCATCAATTTTCATGATACATTTTTTCAATCATTGCACCTTATGCAAATGAGCATGTTTAGGAAAAGTTGATTTTGTGTTCAATGTGTACCCAGTCCTTTTTTCTACCACAGACTGTACAGTTTTGCCTACTTTGCTGCATTGTAAGCAGTTGGGATTTTTTTTCTCCAGATGTACCTGATAAGACCCAAAAATGCGGAAATACACATGCTTGGCTTAGAATTTTTCTGTTTGTCTCAGGTGTGTCTTTTCTGCTCAAATAGACATCCAAAGTGTGCCTGATGTGTCAGAAGTCATTTCTGGAAAATTACAAGACATCATTTGTAGTTTTTGAATAGTTGCTTATGATGTTTCTTTGTGTTTGCCCCCCTAAACACATGGCAAATTTTGAGTTACTGCCCTTGTATGCAAATGAGGTTGTTTAGGAAAAGTTGATTTTGTGTCCAATGTGTACCCTGTCCTTTTTCCTACCACAGACTGTACATTTTTGCCTACTTTGCTGCATTGTAAGCAGTTGGGAATTTTTTCCCCAGGTGTACCCGATAAGACCCAAAAATGCGGAAATACACATGCTTGGCTTAGAATTTTTCTGTTTGTCTCAGGTGTGTTTTTTCTGCTCAAATAGACATCCAAAGTGTGCCTGATGTGTCAGAAGTCATTTCTGGAAAATTACAAGACATCATTTGTAGTTTTTGAATAGTTACTTATGATGTTTCTTTGTGTTTGCCCCCCTAAACACATGGCAAATTTTGAGTTACTGCCCTTGTATGCAAATGAGGTTGTTTAGGAAAAGTTGATTTTGTGTCCAATGTGTACCCTGTCCTTTTTCCTACCATAGACTGTACATTTTTGCCTACTTTGCTGCATTGTAAGTAGTTGGGAATTTTTTTCCAGATGTACCCGATAAGACCCAAAAATGCGGAAATACACATGCTTGGCTTAGAATTTTTCTGTTTGTCTCAGGTGTGACTTTTCTGCTCAAATAGACTCCCAAAGTGTGTCTGATATATCAGAAGTCATTTCTGGAAAGATTCATGTTGTTATATGTAGTTTTATTATTTTTGCTGTTTTTTATCCATAAATTTTCACCAAAAAATCTAGAAAAATTTAGAGTTACTGCCCTTGTATGCAAATGAGCTTGTCCAGAAAAAGTTCATTTTGTATTCAGTATCTGCCCTGTTCATTTTACTTTAATAAAATGTATAGTTTTATACACTTTAGTGTTCTGGTTGTTTTTAAATATTTTTTCTCCTGAACTCACCAATATTTTCACAAAAGTTGGAAATAGTTACGGAAGTGTAAGGGCTAATAGTCTCAGAGAAAAATCCAACGTTAAAGTTTTTTACAGACGCCCGGACGCCCGGACGCCCGGACGCCCGGACGCCCGGACGCCCGGACGCCCGGACGGACGAAAAGGGTGAGTACATAGACTCACTTTTGCTTCGCATGTGAGTCAAAAATAGGACGGAAAACAAAACAGAAGTAGGATGTGAGGACCTCCTCCTAACCATCCAGTTTGCAGAGGGCGCGGGAGCAATTGCCTGTCCAGGATTGCACTGGTCAGTCACTTCAATCGCTGGTCAAGGACGGAGCGACCCGCCTGGGCCGAACCGCGATCTCACGAGATCAAAGGATGCCTACCTCTACAGTTTCTCGGTACAACAATATTCCAACCCCCTAATCACTCGACAAATAATTTTGTTTCGTTTTAGTCCTGCTTCCTCTAGAAGAGAGATGGATGGATGGATGGATGGATGGATGGGTGGATGGATGGATGGATGGAGTTTAAGGGCCTATCAGCCTTGTAGGCTATATAAGGCCACAACATTAAGAAACACCCATCTTTAACAAAGAATTAAAACTCTTCTCAACAGTGAGTTCTTATACAGTCCATCTAACCAGTGACATGAAATCAATTAAATCGAGTCTCACTGCCCACCAGCCAGCAAGGCTGTGAAGAGCCTTCAAACATGAAGACTCATAATGGGTGATAGGGGAAAATTTCACACCTCAATTTCCCTGTCATTTACAAAACACTAAAGAATAGGTGGATGGAGCCCAAGGGTTCATCAGCCGTGAAGGCCATACAAGGCCACAACATACTTTCCCTTATTTTAAAAAACAAAACAAAAAAAAACTAGAAGAGAGAAGCAGGGGAAGAAACTACAAGTGTAACCTGTGGGTCTGGCGGACAAGAACCTGATTGACCAGCCATCCGATGCCCCCTGGTGGTCGACATGGCTGCTTGGGACAACCTCTGGCTGAGCTACTGGAGCAGGCCCCCAAAGCTCCACAGCAGGCCCCCAAAGCTCCACAGCCAGGGGTTCCAGCTGACGAGGGGGGGCATCGAGCGGCTTTCTTTTCTGCCTCTCAGTGTCTGTCTGGTCACCTGGAAGTCCTGCCTCTCAGTGTCTGTCTGGTCACCTGGAAGTCCTGCCTCTCAGTGTCTGTCTGGTTACCTGGAAGTCCTGCCTCTCAGTGTCTGTCTGGTCACCTGGAAGTCCTGCCTCTCAGTGTCTGTCTGGTCACCTGGAAGTCCTGCCTCTCAGTGTCTGTCTGGTCACCTGGAAGTCCTGCCTCTCAGTGTCTGTCTGGTCACCTGGAAGTCCTGCCTCTCAGTGTCTGTCTGGTCACCTGGAAGTCCTGCCTCTCAGTGTCTGTCTGGTCATCTGGAAGTCCTGCCTCTCAGTGTCTGTCTGGTCACCTGGA
>JAWQFJ010005623.1:12500-15015 GCA_034096865.1 Theodoxus fluviatilis | reverse complement strand
TATCATGAATAAACTCGGAGAAGTTTATGACCAAGCCTTCCTGTTCTGCTGATCCCTTAATTGGAGGGAGTGAAGGGAGAGAGACGAGGCACACTGCCTCTACACTTCCTGCCTGCATGCCCAGCTGGCCACATCAAAGGAGCCCAAGGGTCGGTCCTGCTATGGGGTAGAGAGAAGTTCAAAACGCCTCTCTATAGCCCCACCCTGCGCCTAGGTCCCACACCAAACAGGAACTCCTGTCTTCACATTCAATCGGACCTGACTTCCAGTAAGTGTGCAAAATGCCAAGGAAATCCGTCCAGTAGTTTTTGAGAAATCAGCCGTTGAGAATCGACAGAGAGACATACACACACAATAAATTACGTCACGTTATTGATGACGTCACACATTTCGCAATTTCGCCATTCCATGAATCGAGTATTTGGGGAGGCGCTTTCGAGTGTACGACCTTAAAAAACCACTTTCTCTTCAAGCCTCGATTCTGAACATTTTATACATTCAATCGGACCTAACTTCCAGTTAGTGTGCAAAATGTCAAGGAAATCCGTCTAGTAGTTTTTGAGAAATCAGCCGTAAAGTCGGGACAGACAGACAGACACACAGAAAGACAGACAGATAAAAACCGCTGGTGCTGAACCTCCAGGTTTTGGCATATATAATTTTTTTTTTAAAGATCGGGTTCGAACCCGCAACCTCTCGAGAAAAGAGGGGGGAAAACACACACACAAAAAAAACACCAAAAACCAGGTCGGGTTCGAACCCACAACCTCTCGAAAAAAGAGAGAGAAAAAAAGTTTCAGCGCAGAATCGAACCTGGTCATGCACCACCAAGAGTCCAACGCTCTACCAGCTGAGCCATTAGAGAATTGACATGACGGAGTGTTTGTAAAGCATTTATAAGGTTCTTTTCCCTAAACCCCCTTGCAAGCTATCGGCCCATGAAACAATCGACCATATATTTAAAACATGATGGATAGGTTCATTAAGCTCCTATTATGACATGTTTTGTTTTGCTTTGGCATGTCATAGACGCTGAATTAACACTCACACAGTCACACAGAGGATGAGGTGTATTATAGATGTTCACCCCAGACATGTGCATTGCAGCATTCGTACTCATTTACGCACAATAATAATAATAATAATAATAATAATAATAATAATAATAATAATAATAATAATAATAATAATAATAATAATACAGACTACTTATACACCCATACGTTTACAATGAAAAGTCTACATTCATACTAAGCATTCCAGCACTCGCACACTGCACAGTTCAAACAAAAAAGAGTTTTAGTTTTAGTAGGAAAAGATAACTCTGTTTGACCACACTGGCTATTCCGTCAATTGAAATCTCGGGGGGGGGGGGGGGGGGGGGTTCGAGTTTACGACCTACATAAATCAATTTCTTTTCAAACCTCGATTCTGACAATTTTATACATTCAATCGGACCTAACTTCCAGGAAGTGTGCAAAATGCCAAAGAAATCCGTCCAGTAGGTTTTGAGAAATCAGCCGTTAAGTCGGGACAGAGAGACAGACTTGCACATAAAATCACGTCACGTTATTGATGACGTCACACATTTGGCAATTTCGCCATTCCATCAATCGACTATTTAGGGAGGTGCTTTCGTGTTTACGACCTTAACAAAACACTTTCTTTTCAAGCCTCGATTCTGAAAATTTGATATATTCAATCGGACCTAACTTCCAGTAAGTGTGCAAAATGTCAAGGAAATCCGTCCAGTAGTTTTTGAGATATCAGCCGTTAAGTCGGGACAGACAGACACACAGACAGACAGACAGATAAAGTCTGTAGGACCTCCAGTAAACCTGGAGGGATAAAGTCTGTAGGACCTCCAGTAAACCTGGAGGGATAAAAGTAAAACTTATCCATCATCAATACTATCGATGAATTATAGTTGTAATCAGGCTATCGTGATGGTTTGATGCAATATTTTACCCTCATTGACTGATCTTTATTCCTCAAAAAACACGGACACACACGTCCTCTACTATTTGCATTCTGCAAAGATGGTGGCTATTACGATTTTTTGCTTGAACCGTCCGGAAGTGACTACGACCCGACACCGGCCATTAACCGATCGCCACCCAGTCGGCGCACATGCACACGTAAATGCGCCTACACACGTACCGGTTGTCCCCCGGTTTTGCTGCCAATCCGGTCAAAAATCGAAACCGTGGACTAATCCGGCACGGTTCTTGTGACTAGGGGTGGCTCTATTTTTCGACCCCGTCTGGACCAGTTCACATGCCCGGCGACGCGAGATCTCACGTTCTGGCGACTAGTCGCCAATTTAAATGGCTGACGCTGTCCGTGCTTCGCACATAAAAAGGTGTATTTGGGGATACTAAAAGCCCATCCAAAGAAAATGTAAGCCATGAACAGCATTTATTTATCAAAGCTGTATGTTGAATGCATGAATAGTTCGTGAAAGCTGGTACATTGTACAATTCGCAATGCAGGTCAAACGCATTCACCTACACGC
>JAWQFJ010005623.1:0-7500 GCA_034096865.1 Theodoxus fluviatilis | reverse complement strand
CAACCATGTACCACATTAACCCGGTTCAGACTCCCTCTCAGGATCAGTCTCGTAGCACGCATTACTGGCAAGCACAAGCGCAAACATGCCACGCGTTGAAGTACAAGTGGCCTCACCTAAAGGGTCGCTAGGTGGAGCCCCGGTTGTGGTATTACTTCCAAGGGTACCTAGAGGCAAGGTCGTGTCTCCAGGCATTATGGGTCCACCAGGAGTTAGCAACACCACAGGCGCAGTGGACAGGGAAATGCTGGGGTTGCCGGTCAAGAGATTCAGGGCCATCAGGTCAGGATCTTGAGTTATGGGCACGACGAGGAGTTTGACCCCGTACACCGACTTGGCAACATTTGCGTAGACTTGGGTCGCGGCGGGCTCCGAGGAGGCGCCATCTGTGAACAGAATCCCCACCTGCACGTAGGGAAAGAGAGAGCTAGAGAGAGAGAGTTAATGTGCTCGTCACAATGGAAGGAAGGAACTGAGCAGGAGGAACGGGATAGACGATTAAACAGGATGAGTCGGAGGAAGAGAATGAAAGATCTTATATGGATAGAATGGAAGCATTAAACACTCTCTTTATCTCCCTCTTCTCTCTCTCTCTCTTTCTCTCTCTCTCTTTATTTCTCTTTTTCTCTCTCTTTATTTCTCTTTATCTCTCTCTTTATTTCTCTTTATCTCTCTCTTTATCTCCCCGCTCTCTCTCTCTCTCTCTCTCTCTCTCTCTCTCTCTCTCTCTCTCAATAAGCCCTATTAATTCTGGAGACAAGTGAAACTACTGGCTGCAAAGAAATCTTGAGACAAAGGTGTCAGTGTAGACACATGATATCATCACTTTTATGACGTTTTCCAGATTAAGAATTCTGTCCATGTTTTACAGTTTGAAGAAACTCTCGCCACATCATCTGAGGACGAACTGTCCATTTTAGACGCTGACATTGCAGGAGGTGAGATCACCAGTGATATGGCCAGGCTTAAAGGAGGCTGGTCCGGATGCAGTACTTGCTGAAATGTTAAAATGCAGACCCCTCTCTATTGTTCCATGGATATGCAGGTTTTCAATATGATATTAAATAAGGGTCAGTCTTCGAAAATCCGGATAATTCAATGCATCGCTTGTAAAGTGTTCACCTCAGGTATTGCTGATACAGTGATAGTAACTTGGGCTGATTCGAACAACCAGGTTGCAGCAGAACAAGCTGGTTTTCGAAAGGGTTACTCAGTAGTGGAAAGTGTGTTCATCCTTAATGGTAATGTTAAAAGAGTATGTGTGTACATGTATTAGGTGAGCGTCCATGATGCACCTCCTCCTCTGTGTGACTGCGTGAGTGTTGGTCCAACGTCTATGACGTGGCAAATAAAAACAATCGTCTGGACAGGACGACCTTCCATCATGTTTACACTGTGGATCACCAGCTCCTGGCAACCCCATCTCCAGTAGTCTCCCGTCCTGCATGAGTGCAAGTAATCTCCTCAACCTCTACTCGTCTATTGAAACTCTATCTTTTGACAGGTGGTTTTAGGTGAGCACGTCTTGGCGATTGATTGTGAGCGAGGCGCAGTGCCGTGGGTTGAATCCCTGGGACGGGAGAAATCTGGAGGATTAATATCTTGCAATTACCTATCGACTGTTACCCTGTGCCATTACCTAGTATTGTAGTCGTGTGTGTGCGTGAATGAGCATGAATGTACGTGTCAAAGGTAAACATCCGTCATGCACCTTCCCCTATGTGTGAGTGTTGATTCAGCGTCTATGACGTGCCAAACATTTTCAATGTCCTAACAGGAGCATCCACAACCTTCAATCATGTTTACTATTTTTACATACTTCATGTATCATACGAAAGTATTTAGCCATTAATAGGAAGTTGCAATCGGCATTAGTGGACTTCAAAAGGGCATTTGATACAGTGAACAGAAAAGCAATATGGAAAGTGTTGAAACTGTATGGAATGAAAGGGAAAATGCTTAAGATTCTTCAAGGCATGCACTCCTCGGTGTGGTACCGTGTCAGATGCAATAGTCAGTGCAGAGCTTCATTCGAGAGTAAACACAGCTTCAAATAAGGCTGCAAAGCCAGTCCGATAATTGTTTCCTGATTAATTTCGTATGTAGCGAGGAAATAAATGGAAAATGGAAAACACGCTGTACAAATGATGCATGATTTGTCTCTGTATTCATTTTTGTGTTTGCTGATGACATTGTACTTATTCAGACACTAAAGTTGAACTGCAAAATCAGCTGAACGTACTAATAGAGGAAGTACCTAAACTTGGTCTACAGATCAACTCTGACAATAGAAAAGTTTTGATATTTCGTAATTGTGGTTGTGTGGGTTTTTTCTGTGCACGAAATATGGTTTTTGGAGAGAAAACAACTGATTGTTTTAAATAAATATAAATATCTTGGAGATATCTTTTCTACACATCTCTTGGGAGGAACTCTTTAGCTAGATCTGGCACAAAGTGTCAACGACAGTTTACTCCAGTTTTACAAATGCTGTAAACAAAAACCCTGGTTGTATATCACCAGATCTTTATTTAACGCTTTTTCATGCGAAAGTTTGACCTATTCTTGTGTATTCGGCAGAAGTCGGTCCATCTTCATGCACTGCAACTGTTTTTGCATCCGCCTCTCAGCCTCCTAATGTTATTGCATTCGGGGAAACAGACAGGTACACTCTGTACATCAATGCTAGATTGCAAGCATTAAAGTATTGGTTAAACAGTTTGGAATGAATTATATTAGATATCCTCGCAAAGAGTGTAATATGTTGCCGATATTTGGAAAATGTAACTGGACAAGTGGTATCAAAAAGATACTATATCGACACAAGTTGGCAATTACTGGGAAATGCAACATGCAGAGAATAAATAGCGATTCTTGATGGATCTGATGGAACGCCTTATTACAGAGTACACACAGGAGTGATCTGACATTCTTAGAAGAAGCAGAAGGTATGCATTTTACAGTCAGTTCGATTATGTTCTCTTCAGGGAGCAGTAGCTGTACCTCATCGACACATACTCAAATATCAATTTGTCCGTGTCCGTGCTGAAATCAATAAGCTTATAGGCTGTTCATACGTAAATGTCGTCTCGTTAATGATTCCGCCAATGCATTGCCTTGTCCGTCATGCTGTGAAGAGGACGAGGGAAAATTGCAATTCTTGCTCTAGTTTCCCGCCAATGATCTAAGTCAGAAGTATATGATTTATTAGACAGAAATCATCATGTATGTATCATTGACTTCATAGGTACAGATGAGGTCAGATGCAATGTATTTGTACTATGTCTTCAAAAGAAGACAAAAAGCCATAAAAACAAGCGCTGATATGTTCCAGCAATTAGATTGTAAAAGGCTAGTGGATAAAACAAATAAAACTGTTTCTTCGTTCTCTCTCTCTCTCTCTCTCTCTCTCTCTCTCTCTCTGATCAACAAGGCAAACCATCAGTCAGAACTGATGCATTAGGTAGTCAACCTATTGCGTAACAAAACAAATCACAAGATTTCCATATTCCATTAATCATTGGCACATCATTCAGCAGCATTGGAAGAAAAATTTCAATACCAGAACACAACAAAATTTCTCCAGATATTTGATTGGTTAATGTCGATAGTTGATAGCTAGCTGTGGGTGATAACTACGTGAAAATGACTGGTAACATGCGACGATCGCTGATGATCGCTGATGATAAGTGGCGAGATATGACGACCCTGTAAACTACAGCTGCCGTTATCGCTCCCTCATTCCACGTCATCGTCGTCCTAGTCATTATTCATCATTGTCTTTCTTTTCTGATGACAACGTCGGCTGCATTAGACGAGACTTTGAACATCAAGGAGAAAGAAAATGAGGAACCACGCTACTGCTGGGGAAGGAGGTGAATATTACGAGGCTTTTCTATGGTAACACTTAGTCCGTCAAATTTCTCCTCCAAACTTAGCCATCTACCGGAGCAGAAAAAACAACACTGCTGTTTAAAGAGTGCGTGGGATTTTGTTGTTGTTGCTGCTGCTGCTGATAATGTTTTGTTTTTGTTTTGCTGCGAAATCTGACAATGTTTGAACGAAAGATTTGTCTGACTTTGTATCCTCAGAAAGTTCTGTGTTACTGCGTTTTGTCAGCCTGAAATACCGTGTTGTTTATGAAGGAGATGGAGAGTGGGACAGGCGCGGAACTCACCCTGGCGAGACTTGGGGGGCGAGAGTTGAAGCGTTGGGACATGGCGTCAAGGGCGAGGTGAAGGTTGCTCAGTTGTTTTTGCTGCTGCACGTTCTCCACCAAGGGTACAAGAGTTCGGCGATTGGGCGTCAGAGGAATGGACTGGCGGGAAAAAGCAGCTCAACTCATGGGGTGTTCTGTAACCACAGCAATAGCATGTAACATATCCCACCCTTCATACTGTCAGCTGAATAAGGACTGAAGTCATATCCGTTAAAGTTCCCCGTGTGGGTTGTCAGAATATACCAGCCGCATCTCCACATGCCATCCGTGCAAGACGTATGTCCACGGAAAGAGAGTCTTACTCTGGTGGTAATAGGTTCTTCATGAGTGATTGATGGGCCACGTTGCAGAGATTCGAGGTCTTGCGAGGCACAGGCAGATGTCAACATGTGCCAACATTTGATTGCCTTTCCACCTGCCAGCGTAAACAAGCCACAACAAGCAGGACGTCGCCGAAGCGCCAGCAACCTCCACGCGTTGCACGCAGAAAATGAACATTCCGAGAAATTCGTCGTTTTCACGCGTGCTCGTTTCATGTGCCGAAACTGGTTGCCAGTTTTTGACGAACTTTATATAGTGATTTTTTGTTTTTCCTTTTTCTTTTTATTTTCATGCTCAAGTTTCCTTCGCGTTTCGCTCCAATGTAATGGGCCGGTGGCCTATACAATAAAATTCTTTCATTTCATTCATCATGTTGGCACATGTTAACACCGGTCTATTGCTCGCAAGATCTTGCAAGATACTAGCTTAAGCAACGCACACCTGGTTAGGAACGTTTGAACTGCTTACATTTCAGTGGACACCAGTAATTTGCGTCGTCATTGATCTTGCATACCTAAGAAAACTGAAAGGTTAGAACACCTCATCAATCAATCCATCAATCAGTCAATCGATCAGTCAGAGTTATTTCCTTCCGTAAGTGTCTTCTTTTCCAGCAAGCGTTTTTCTCGTGCCAATAACGTAACTTTGGAAAATGTCATCATGAAATAACATCAAAGAAGTTAGCAGTGAATAACACAGACATGGCATTGCAGAATGCCACCATGAACGAACAGCAATGATGCTATCAATGGAACGTAACAAACGTTGTCATCAGAACGACGTAAGCCACACCAGTTCGAGTTACCCCCCCTTATTACCCTCTTCTTACTACACATGCTCGATAACCGCTGTGGCTTTGCAAAGTAGTCTACCTCTGCAACTCCATTGCTTTCTAAGTCTGTGCACGGTCGTAACGCAAACTCCAATATGACCTGCACGGGAAGCCAGTGCACGCCATGCATGTTCCGATAACAAAGTGTATACCTAAATTACTGCAGAATCATCTCAATTATCCATGTTTTTTAACTCAGTAATATCTTGGTCTCAAACAGCTTTACGCTTTACCTCCTGATGTTAGAGTCACTTATTTAATCCTCCACTGGCACCTGACGAACAACACGATAGCAGACAGCGAGGACGCTAGTCAGGTACCACCGTCTGAAAAAACTGGAGAGTAAGAGACTCCTCACACGTGGCAAGCTTTGTTGAAAGGACACGAAGTTTCCTTGTGTCTGGTAAAACGCTAAATGAAACCTGGGGAGGGAGGAGGGTTATTAAAAAATTAACATCGGTCGGAAAATGAATCCGGGTCAACCGCGTGGTAGTCGTCAACGATACCCACTAGGTCATTTGTACTAAACTAAACTGATGTGTTGACAGATGTCTTTCCAACTTTCCCATAACATCGTGCTCACAATGATATGTTGGTATTTCTGTCACTTTATAAGTTCTCAACCAACCAGTTTTCCACAAACAAAGCGAGGAAAACGCGCTACGGTATGAACTCACATCTTACTTATTGTCTCCACTATCCGCCCAGATATTCAGCACATGGTTGGTGTTGTATTCAAACTCGATGGAGTCAACTTCGTTCCTTGTGACGACAACAGGTTTTTGCAATAAACGACGCACATGAGAAAGATATAATAATGACGAACTGTACAAGAAATGTATACATAGGTTTTAGGACATCCTACAACTGACAGATGAGGCAGCAGAAGCCAGAAACAATTCAAATCGAGGATGGCGAGGCCGCCATTTGGACATTGTTGAACACTTCTTTTACCACTAAATCACAAGCAGAAACCTCCGGCCATCTGATTGGCTGTTCGAGGGAGTGGCCAAAGGAGTGTCCGACAGACATGAAAAAAGAGTATGTGTTTCTATTGGGCGGACACTCGACAGAACTTTGCTTTGAGGACTTGCTAGCACCATATTTTCTATGGAAACAGCATTGTTGGCAAAGCCTTGACACGTTTGAGCACGCCCAAAATAACTGTTGCCACTGGCACGCGCAACCTGTCCTATGGAAACCAGGCAGCGTAGTTGCCAGAATTGCGTCCACGTTTGAGGAGGTCTTCATACAACCCGATGCTGGCTCACAGCAGTGTACAAATGTTAATCGCCCTTGTTGCGAATCGCCGTTCATGTGCGAATAGGATTCGCCTTTCGAAAATACCTCAGGTGATTTTTACTCGCTGGGAGTGTGTATGTATGCATGTATGTATGTGTGTTTTTGCTCCAAGAAGAGAAGAGCGGGTTGTCATAACTGTCACAAGAATTGCTTATTACACCAAGCAGCTATCTTTTAACCTGTTCTCAACAATGATGACCCACCAGTGAAACACACAGCAAGAACATCCTTAGAACTATACGTGCAGAAGAGAAAAATAGAACCAGCATACATGAAGAAAACTGTGAAGGATATAAAACAGATAAGAAATATTCCATGAGAACTAAAACCAAAGTAAATTGGCCCAAGACACAGTGGATCTACCTAAATGAACTCTGTACAAAACTCAAGCTTAAGTTGAACAAAGAAGGGGATGACTATATCATAGTCCTTGGAGAAGATGAAGACATACAAATAGTGCTCAAAGATTCACTGGGATGCTACACCTGCTTGAATAAAACCTAATCCAAAGGAGAGTAAGCCACTAGAGACAGAAGACATCTCAAGGAAGAATTGTAAAAACTGAGAATGTAAACCACACACTCTCATCTTCGCACCTTACAAACATGCACCTGAGTGACAGTCTCACCAAAGTTAACACCAAAGCCAGGCTACAGCTGAATGAGTGTAACAGCCTTTTACATCTGTATTACCCATCATCTTACATCAAGCAGTGCAAGAAACGTGCTTTCCATTCAGAGAAGAGTAAGAAACTAATTCAATCCAGGCACAACAGAATAGTGAACATTGTTGCAGCAAATGTATCACACCCGAATGAAGATTCATA
>JAWQFJ010005617.1:30000-32862 GCA_034096865.1 Theodoxus fluviatilis | reverse complement strand
ATGAGCGCGTGCAATGTCGTCTGTACTCCACGTTTTAAACGTGGAAAAACTTGTTCAGTGTGTTCGCGATGGTTTCTGCGCATTTTTCATGAGACTCGTTTGCGTCTTTACCAAGGCCAAAAAATCTGAGCTTTTCACGCCGCGATCGTGACTCTAGTTCCATCTCTCGTTCCAGGCCGTGAATAGTAGTCTTCAGTTTTTCGTTTTCGCATTGTAGTGTGTCTATTTTGTCTCCATCATATTCTTGCTGCATATCAAGTTCATCAATTCTCTGCTCTATTTCCACCATTTTCTTGATAATATTGTCAGTCGAACCTTTCAGATCGTTGCAAGGATCTTCCAGGATTTCATATGCATTTTTCCCTTCATCCACTTCTGATTTGACAGCAGCAAGCCCGGTCTTAACCACTCCAATGTCATTCTTAAACTCAGTGAACATCTCATTCAGTCTTGCCATGATTTCCTCATTAGTGCATGGGCCTGGGTTGGATTCTATCCCGGCAATGAGCAGGAGGACAGTGATCACACAAAAGGCCAGCATACCTTTAGAGAAATGCAGGCCACTTTCACTCTGCATTTTCTTGTGCACTTTCCCCCCAGCAAATATCCCGATCCGTAATCGGTATGTCTCAATCGCAATCCCCATGACGAGGTTTTTTCTCTTCACGCAAATACTAGTGGTTGCTGGAGAACAATCGCGGACAGAACACCAAACTTTATACAGCAACCTGTTGATAAGCCGGTATAGGCAGTATGGATTTGTGACACTTGCAGTAACGAGCCTTGTTTCTGGCTCAGTTCGTGCTCACCAGTTCCTGGTTTTGGCGTGAAGCCGTGGCAAAACGCTACAGTCAAAGAAACACAAAGTCTCACCATGTAATTTCCCTACGTTTTTAACCAGTATCAAGTGAGCTTGACGAGTATCTCTACACGGTCTGTAGAAACTGCATCTTTGAATTCCTCAACACAGGCCAGCACACGCAGCAACCGCACACGTTAGCGCTTGATATCGCTCGAAAATAGATATTGTTCAACAGTCAACGATCGCGAGCAAAGTACAAATTTGAGGTGACAGTCTGCTAACAGAGTGGCAAAGTGGCGACAAGGTCGTGAGACTTACGTCTGGAGACAATCCTGTCCTTATCTCGGCCGCGAGTGAACACATGCCTCAGTCCGCACTCCGTCGAGTATTCAGCCACCACACCATAGGACAGATGAGAGAGAGAGAGAGAGAGAGAGAGAGAGAGAGAGAGAGAGAGAGAGAGAGAGACGCTTTGACGCTTTATTTGTTCAGACCGGCCGCCCCCCACAATGGTAAGTTCAGGCGACAATAAACGATGAAGGAGAACTGTTATATGTAATGGCATTTAGTCAACTGTCACGGTTGGTGAACCTTCTTTCATCATCAACATTTCTCTACGTTTTAGAGAGTAGTGGATACACACAGCTACATCTCTTGTCATTTTTGGGTCGACTCTTTCTAGTAAATGAACATACTTCATTTTGTCATATCTATCCAAGTGTCTCTGAAAATATTTCTCCCTTATATCTTTATACAAGGACAACTCAATATAAATGTTTTCGTCCTCGATGCCCATGCAATGGGCACATTGTTTTTTGAGGTTTTGAAGGTCGTTAATGCCTGTTACGGGGTGAAAATAAAAGGTTCTTACCTCGCAAAGAGGAGAGTTAAAAAGGCGTATAAATGTAAAGATATGATCCACTGTCGAGTACTGAGCTTGATACCCAGCCTGTTCATCGCATATTTTGTGTTCAAGTTCCATCCAAGCTCGCAAGCGTCTTGCAAGAATGGTTGTGAAAACTTTACTCACTGAACTCAACAAAGAAATGCCTTTGTAGTTATCTAGATTTTGCCCATCTCCCTTGTTGTGAAGTGGGATGAAAATTGATTTTGACCAAGCATCAGGAAAATGGTGGCCATCAAACAGTGCATTAAATAATGTGGTTAGAAATGGAGTTATTTTCTCACAAGCTACCTTGAGACAACCTCCTGGCAGCCCGTCTAGACCTGGGGCCTTCGAATGCTTTTATCTGTTGATGGCGCTTCTCACCTCATCAGTAGTAATCGTAGCGTCCAACATCTCGTGACATACTACCTCTTCCATATTCGATTCTTCGGTTTCGAATTTTTCTGCGACGAAGAACATCTTTTCGAAATAGGACTTTCAGTTATGTTTGCTTGAAAAGTTGAGCGCCTAACAGAGTTTTTTTTTGTGTAGCCCAAAAAACCTGAGGGTTCTACAAGCTGTTTATGAGTGTGTTCCTTATAACCTCAAAATGATTCCGCTTTTTCTCTCGTATTAGGGCTCTGTACCGATGTCTGTTCTGTACATAGAGTTCTTTATCCTCAGCAGAGACCGATTTCCTGTATCTTTGTAAAGTATCAAGGGCCTGCCTCTTGTTTTCTCGACGCTCAGTGTCAAATCAACGTGCTCGTGGTTTTGATGGCAGTCTGTCACTAACTACTATTTCCTTTTTCAAACATTCCACGTTTCAATTTAACATTTCGGAGAACTGATTAACTGCAGCATCAACTGATTTATCAATTACTGATGTTGCCTTGGATAACTGTTTGCTGAACTCTTGCGAGTCGACTCTTTGTTTAATCTCTTCTGCTTTGCCATTGTCCCAGCACAGTGATGAATACATCTTGCCTGATTTAGGGACCACTACTTCAGTTTTGGGGACCTATTACCATTTCGAGCTGCATGTGATGCGATTCGACACGGCTGACAACACGCAGATCTAAAGAATATGGGAGGAACTGGGCGATCGCTAAGGTGTAGTCATTAAGGCTGTCTCCGTGTGGATATATATACTTAACCCGACCAATACTTTCGC